>JAODTT010430866.1:0-12469 GCA_025400115.1 Pentamera pediparva
TGAACTATTATATTTATTTACTTTTTGGCAACAAATTACGAAAAGTAAAGGGTGGAGTGGCGGTCGAGTGGCCGACATACTAGATTTTCCATTGACAAAAAAACCCGTCGGACTATTGAGCAGGAATAACGAACACGTGCCTCGTTTACATCTGGACACTACTCGGGAAGAGGAGGTGATATCTTTCCAGAGCGATATATCTTGTGACCCCTTCACCCTCTTATGGACAATTAAAAACATTCTGCCACCCAAATCAACATTTCGGGAAAATACTGGAGAATATTTCAGAATCGAAAATGTGCTAGCCTGTCTGTTTGAATGAATTAAGAGGAAAGAGAATGGAAGACAAAACACGCAGAACCGCCACAATAGTCGATAGGTGTTCTGGTTAATGTCCTCAATTCTGAGACGAAAATTGCTGGAAATTGAACGTCAGTTACCAAAGTTTTTAGGTTCTCCTGTACTTCGTCGGTTCTCTTTCCATGTGAAGGTTATGTTTTTCTTTTTTAATTCCTCGGAAGTATCAAGAAATATCAAGTCTTCGGAAGTTTCCTGGAAAATTGCATACTTTATGCTAATATGGAATAATAATTAGCATTCCAGACACAATTAACGACTTTCGGTGACCTTGACTGAACTGTTAAGTTGATCGGGACAGAGAGTCGACAAAAATCGCATCAATTATGCTACTTTAGATTACTCAATTTGCTTATTTCGAGCTGGAATCTGATTTTGTGTACCCGTCATAGTTACATATACAACGAACGGCATCACTAACGCATTCATCGATCATGAGATATCTTGTACACAAGCTTTCGGTCAAATTTCCGACGCATATGCAAATGTAGTTTGGTCTTCCTGACCGGAAGTTCGTCATCATACACCTCCATTCAAAATTTCAGCATGCAAGTTGAACAAATCAGAATTGTTCAAATTAACCACGTTATACGTGGAATATATTTCGCCGCATCTTTGGTTACCGCAGACTGGACCATGTTTCCATTGTATTGGTGTTCGATTCATGACCAACAATTACGCTTCGTTCAGCACTTACTACCAGCTAGTGATCCTGTCTACCGTGTTCTACCCGCGGGATTTCGTGGGTTCGACAAGCCCACTCTATGGCCTCCCATGGTGAGCACCGTCTTAGCGTGTATACCGTATCTGGGAGTTGGGAGATGGATGAGGTGATTACTCGAGTGAGAGAGTGAGTGAGTGAGTGTGCAAGAACAACCTTCTAGTCGTAACAAACAATGATACATTTGAGTTAATAGTGAAAATGTATAACTTGTCCCTCGTAAGAACAAGTAAAGTAGCACCGATACACGCTAGAACGAGGCGTCCGCCAAAATAATCAACCTATATTCACGATGTTTGAGATCTAGATGCACTAATTTCATTTGTCACACGATCAAAAGACAGTAATTACCCTACTGAGCCCCAGACACATGATCTATTAGTATTGTTCGCATAATGGTAGCTAAAGATGCATTACCCAAGTGTATACAATACCTGCGGATTGCTTGCGCTAACACGAATATTACGTGACTGTGCATTTTAACAAGGCGATGTAGGTTATGCGCCGAGACAGATTTGTGTCCTCCCTTCACGCAGTTCTTTACTTTGAAATCGATGAATATGAGCAATGAGCAATCAACTGCAAGAATCATTATAAATTATGACAAAAATGGAAATTCATCCCGTGATAGTTCACTCTGTTACGGATACAGTGTTTGTATTCTTCGATGGATTACTCCCTTGGTGTATCATTAATAAATCTATGCAGTTCACGTCATGAACATGAACAGATATTTCTCCGTTACGAGCTGTAATCAATAAGCGCTCGGCGAATTACCCACAGGTATATGCTACATGTCTGAATGACAGATTTGTTTCGCAGGTATGTTTTATATTGCTATATTGCCACATTATCCATCAGCCGATGATGTAGAATGATTCGCGTTGGAATTAACAGGAACATAAGTGCCGCCACGTCTTACCATCATACACTTCAAAAGCAACTAACAAATTAGTGCATTACCTTTTTTTCTTGACCTTCTTTCGTTTTGACATACAAATTGGGGCCGATGCGCACTTGCTCGGATTTTGTTTTATGATCGGCTGTAATAACCCTGATCTTCAACCTAATCCCCAACCCTAACAAAGACTATAATCTGCACGATACAACACCATTAGCCAATCAGAACATATCTTACGGGACAGTATTCATTAACTGACAGATAGCCGTCGAAGGTAAGAGAAAGTGCAATCTCTGCTCTGACAGTCTGACAAGCAGGCGCTAAAAATCCACTGTTCTATGGCTCATACTATCTAATCAGCCACATCGTTCATGAAGTATCAATGGGAAATAAACTTCCATCTTCAACTATGGAAAGGAATGATGGTATAATAATACCGGAGTACATGTTATAAACGTGTGTGTTCGGCAAATAGGGATAGTGCGACTCGTTTGTATTGATTTCATTGATAATTCCCATTGGGTGGGCAGAATAAGGGGATTCCTAGTATTCTCGATCCTGCTACATTCTAGTATGGTTTCGCTATTGCCCCTATTGCCCCTATGGTATTATCACACTGCATAATATGTCTTATATCAGCGTGATCCTAGCATCTCTTAATTTGGTGATGGGGCTGATTTGGAAGAATGTTTAGAAACGGGAGTAATTGTTGCAGGATGAGTTCATATCATGCGTTCTGATGACAAGAGAACGTCAGACAACCGGTAATTGAATTTTTTTCAGTCATTCTCTTCAGCCTCTTATATTTTATTTTAACGATCTTTACAGAGACCTTATGAAGATATTCGCAAATCTTTGATGTTCTCCAACCCAAGATTCTGATGATTCAGAGACCCACTTTATCGACCATTGTCTTCCGAAATTTGATAGAAACCACTATTCTTCTTAGAAGGGACGTGTGTCGATCTGAGTGACAGCGTGAGAGCGCACAACTTTCCTTAATGCAACAACAGCAACTCATTATCGCTTAAACTCAGAGAAACGTCGTGTTGTCGCCTCATAGCATTATTGTATCAATGGATGTGCGTTCACATATTTTTGTCATTTTCTGGCTGATCGAATCGAAGATTGAAGACACAGCGAATATTGTCAGATGATGAGACATGGAGTGTTCCAAAAATGTGTCGTCTGAATAGGATAGGTTTCCAGGAAGTGACTGAGGGGAAAACGAAATAGAATGCTACAGAAATTGTAACTCGGCGAAAGCGAAGTATTACTGACTCTTGAAGGAAATTGGAGGGAGTACGTCACTTCGATCTATAAAACACTTTCATCTGGGTTTACCGAAGCATCCGTTCATGTTAATCCCCAAGGGATGGGACCAAGGAATAAACTTATGACAAGGCCAGTCGTAGAGAGGAGTTGAGAGAGATCGGTAGGAGACAGCTTGTTGATATTAGACTTGAAAATCTGAAGGTTTTAGGAAGACTCAAACAGGTGACGGAGCACTCCAAAGGCGAGAGGCTCTGACAATGGATGAGGACGCATGAGAGACGGAAAGGGTTGCAGAACTGCAAACAGTAAAAAAGTAGGGCATTCTGCGTGACATTCGAGCCCGAGAGATTGCATGAGATTAGTGATAGCATGATAGATCTTACTTTGGGCGAGAATTGCCCAAAAAAGTTATAGGGCTGCCAAACATCTAGGGCGCGCAATCAGAAGTTGTTGTTTGAGTTGGGGAGTTTCCAGATGAATTATGAATTGGGGACAACATGGAGGAATATCACCTTTTCATGGCAATCATTCGGTCCCGTGCATGCCGTACCAAACTCAGAACTAGGTCATTCCGCGAGCTTCAGTCCACTGATCACGACGTGATTTTTACGAGGGTACAGTGTATCTTGGCGTAGTGAAATAACATAAATAGGCAAATAATCGCAACTGCCATTCTTGAATTACTTAGGAAAATAGAGATGGACCTTTAGGCCTACTCGACGTTTCTAAAATCGAGCACTTGTAATATGTAATAGAAGTGAAAATCTGAAATCACGTTTTTGTGTTACCTAAATCAATTGTTTTGGGTCCAGTGTCGTCACAAGGGGAGCCCAACGGGATGTCGCCATTGAATCACACAGTATTTGCTGATTTGTTTTCATTCCTTTATGGGTGCAAAGTGCGAGTTAATTTTAATTCCTCGAAGTCAATGAATGCTTGCATCCATATATTCATCGAAAAAAGTTACCATTCAAAACAGGCTCACCTATCTCGTGTGACAGAGTTTACAAAAGGTAAATCTGACATTTATTTTTTTTCCCAAGTGTTGTCCCAAAGACATTGTGTAGTGATTGGTCAGCATCATTTTCACCGTCTTATCGACCGAAAGTGAGTTTTGGAGTTGCGTATTCCTAGTATACAAATCAGAATCAGAAGGAATCAGAAGGAAGCTAACCACGCGAAACCATGAACATTAATGATTGCTGATTGCATGTAATTAACATGGAGTGAACACTTACAATGTCTGTGAGAAACAAATGCTGAAAAAAGAGTGCAGTTTTGGCCGTTTTAAGCTTTGCCTTGATATTCTTTCGTTCGACGACAAAATCATCTCAAATTGGGCTCCACGTGGAGAGAACATGCTTCATACTATTTTCCGCCAAAATGCATGTCAATTCATTCAGGAGACGGGGGAGACGTGAGTGGTTTGTATCTATAGGGGGTGCCTGACATGTTAAGCATGTTTCCAGTGTTATGTCTAATAACCACCGTCGGTCGAATGGTTTTGTTCTAACGGATACAAATTTGAATGTAACCATAAGCTCTTGTGTGCAATCCATTCCCCCACTGTCCGTTCAAGATAGATGGTCTTTGACGAAGGAACACTGCTGCAAATTACTTTAATGGACGTTACCTGGCGCTGAGGAGCCTTCGACTAGATACGGTACTCCAAAATTGACTTCATCTCCTGTAAACCCCAAGCAGCTCTAGGAAAATATCACCAGGTTGCATAAGAATCCTAATGGTATCTACTAACCTCAGTTGTGATGAAGCGACGCAGCGTAACATAAATAGTGCCCCGTCGGTTTGGTTTGAACAATCGGCATGCAGTATAGGTCGCCCCCATTATTACCTGTAATATTGCGAAACTAATCCCCCAGATATTGGGGGCGCTTTTTCGTGCTGGCCAAACAATGCCGTACGCTCGTGCAATTCGACCAGTCAGACTTGTGAAATCCACTTTATCAAACCTAGCGTCCCACAACAATCCCCAGTTCATTTGAAATGGCAATGCGATTGATCGCAGAATAAATATGTAGATTTACAAGTAGGATACTAAGGTTGATGTCATAATGCAGTGGAATGCCTCTTGGTATGATGACAGCGAATATTCACAAGCCAATGAAAGTCGAGTGAAAACGTTTCAGAGGCTTGGCAAGCGGTCCGTATAGAAACACTGACGAAAAGCACAACGTGCGGGAGAATGTGTCACTTATATCATTTAGGCTGGAATGAATATTGGCCTGCTGGCCTGCTTAATCACCAACGAAACACCGAGGACATAGTTAGAGTAAGAGTTCGTATAATTCCCACATAACCTGCAAGTAACTTAGTCCACTCTTAGGAACACGGACAGTAGGTTAAACGACCTAGCATTAGGCGACTCCTCCAAATAATGATCTGTATTCACGAGTTCTAGATCTGCTGAATTAAATGTCTTCCTGCACACTTCGGTTACATTGACATTCGTCACATTAGTACTCATTGAACCTCAGATCCGGATACATAGTATTTCACTGTCATACTGTATTATCAGGTAACGGTATATTGCCAAACTTTCTGAAATACATGCCGAATTAGCCGACCGGGATGCCGTTATCGAGAACAAGTGTGTGCCTGTGTATTTTGAAGGAGCAGTACAGGCTATTTTCTGCCAATGAGCAGGTGGAATGACTGTGAAGCGCTTTGAGATGTGGCTGCCACATATAAGGCGCTTCACAGTCATGACCCCTGCTCATTGGTAACTTTTCACATACACACTATACTTGTTATATAGTGCACATTCCATGCTGTTCGCACCTGACACACTGAATAGTTATGCCACTTCATCCTTACCCTTGGGGGACTCCCCATTGGTGCATCCACATACGGCGCAACACTATACAAGTTACTTCGTAAGTTGCTTTGCAAGTTACTTCGGATACCCGGTCAAACCGTCCTGTCAGATCAGCGAAGTGACATATGTTCACACACTCATACATCAGTAACATCACTACTTCTCATTAACACGAATTCATGTCGGCTCAACATAGGCCTATGGAGACTTGATGCGGCTATTAAGGAATCTCGGGCTAGGGTATAACGGGGCAATGGGCACAGTGGAAATAAAACCAGAAAACTTAAGTTATGTGCTCAGTTTCTATGCAAACATTTGTATTCCTTGGACTGATTGCATAATTTATCATGGAAGGCGTTATTTATCTCATATTAGAGTGTGTGGTATTTAAAGTTCGTTGTGCCTTTCAGTTTCCCTTCCTCAAGATCTGAGGAATATCACAAGTCATAGAATATTATGGTTGAATAACTCAGACATGGGTAAGAATGAACTTTCCTGATACGTCCATGAGGACAATTTCAACCACTCAATTTCTCACCACTTTTCTCAAGTGAATTTGGTACTGAGAATTCTAACGCATAACCCAGGAACACTAGACAGGCCGATAACATATAGACGAAAACGAACATTCACAGCGGCATTCGCACTCGAGAAACCGGTATAATTATTTGCTCACGTTTTGCGCACTGGGAGTTACGTCAAGTTCGTTGCATATTTTCGATCATTAATTTCCTATGGGATGCGTGCTTGAAATGCTCGGCATGTGAATTGAAGTAGTTAATATGATTTCCCTTATCTTTCTTCGAATGTCTAAGCGATCCACACCAATATTGGAGGTTCGGGAGAGAGACCCACATGTTGTTTTATCGACCTTGGGATGGCTTCCGTCAGTTTATATATTCGTACCGTTTGATAATGACATTTCTGTAGGCCTACTTATGGCATTCTCTAATGGAACTTTGAACAGTCAGATGGCAGCGCGCTGATTCGCCGTGTTTGAATAACGTGGTGCTACTGTTTGCCTCTTTGAACCTAAGTTATTGTATTTGATTATTTCTGTACGAATGCCTAGGCCATCTAAACCGATATTGGAGGTTTGAGAGAAAGAACCACATGTTGTATTCATCGACCTTGAGATGGCTTCTGTCAGTTTTTAATGGAGAGAAAATTGACCGTTCCATAATGATATTTCCGTAGTTATGGCATTTCGAAATAGAACCGTAAAAAGTCAGAAGTCATCAGTCATCAGCTATTGTATTTGAATATATTCTCCCCTGAAATATTCCCCCAAAGTATAAAGGTAGTAAACATCTGAACATTTCTGATGGTCCCGAATTCCTATGCAACATCGAAAAAATGCTCTTGGGTTAAAGTAGACTACATATACAATATCGATAGTTGTGAATGATTTGTTTGGGTGGAGTTTTTGTCATCAGGTATCGTTGCATGTCAGCACACAAAATGTCCTTTCTTTATCAATCATGAGCCAACAAAGTGATTTATCACATCCACATGACATGCGTTTGTATTTCTATATAATGTAGTGTTCCGTGTGAAATATTCTAATCACAATTCTCTAAGCACACGTTCATATTTATTAGAAGGATTCTATTACCACACAGCATACATCATTGTCGTCACTCCTATTGTTGATTATATGTGTCCTGTAACATTTGCGTGAATTGAGACTGTGAGTGGCGCTGACCCCAGTAGGCGGTGGGGTGATTTAGATTTGACAAGAACGCATATTGGCCACATTTACCTTGTCCATGCCTAATAATGTTATACTCAGAATGGTGATTTGTTGTATTCCCTGTGATTATGACATTACTATCAGTGTTGATGGCTTCGATTACTCCCATATAGCAGTACCATAATATTTCCAGCGTCAAAGTATGGTTTGGTGATCCAGCCCCCATTTTCTATTTTCTCAAGGAGTGTGATATTCACAAGCAGTTCTGATGTATACATATCAAATAATAATTGTTCACTAGAATTGTATGTTCAACAATAATAATATTATGTTGTCCATCCTAGGAAGCACTACACAACACGTGCTATTATCAACTTAATTCTTTACTTGGTACTGTGACACTGATATTTACATGGTGACGGAACAACATTAATAATGCTGGCATCATACTGTCCCGAAGTTGACTCCCGATGGACAAACGAAGTTGAAATTCCCCTCTCTGTTAGGACCTCCCTGTTGGTACCTCCATCTTCGTCCACCGTTGGGCCAAGTTACTTGAACTTCATACCTCCTGGGACTGGTGTTTGCAATAGGCTGATGATAACTTCTGTTCTATTCTTCTGTTCAAGTATGCCGTCCTGTTCTTGTCAACTTTCATACCCCTCAATTATCAGCTTCTTCTCTCATGTCTGTACTCAGGGCCACATCGTCAGCGAACATCTCGTCCCACGGTGACTCTATTGACATGATTACGTGGTCTCTTCTTTAACTCGGAGGCACTACACAGCGAGTGTTGATCTATTGTCAACTCAAGTCTTTAATTGGTACCATTTCACTGATATTTACATGGTGACGAAACACCAAAGGGACGCCATACGAAACGGGTGACCGATGAGTTGTATTACTTACCCTGTTGAATGAGGAACAACATTATTCTGAACTATTTTATGTGATGTAAATGGTAGACTGGCTAGCCACAAATAAGTTCTCATATTTTTTCACTCGTTTCCAATATGTAGTCTAAATAGTCACTCAATGTCATTCCTGGAACTGCTGACCATGTCTGGGCATGACTATACGTTTAAGAATGAATCCAACTAGGATGTGAACTGCGAAGCTGAACAAAAAGTGATACTAGAGCGTTGCCTATATTCCTCTGTATTTGCAGCTCACTTAACACGATAACTATATTAGTCTGATCCGATGTACCGAGAAATCTGAGATTGGCGTTGAGAAAATTGTCACAGAATTGAATAACAATCCAAGTATCTAGCCCAAGATGAATCAATACTGATACATGCGACATTTGGCATGACGCCGTGCGTCGTACATGACGTCATATCGCCGAAATACACACAATTAAAGGGGATTGCGGGAATGGATTAATAGGCCTATGAAGGATTTTCCTGTAATTTCGACTTGTTTGGAGAATCGCATCAACTTGGAATGATTTTCGCTGGCATTGAGTTCAATCGATGTATACGTATATAAGCCTCGGATCCTACCCCGAGTCATCACTACCAGAGCTCTGACACGTATATTTTCTAGGTCCGGATTTTAACTAGATCTGCATTGCCTCTCCGGGTTCCGAAGAACCTCTGAATATATAGAGAACCCTTAACAACGACACCCACAGAAAATTTAGGTAATATAAAAACTCCACAACTTTTAGGTGACATTTTCATCTACCACATCTAACCAAATCTACATCGAGAGGTAAATGTGAGAGGTGGTCATTGTTCGTGAGGGCGTTAGATGCCAAAGAAAGCAACGTGCTATGTTAGTCGTCGTCCCCATGCGCTATACATGACCATCCTTACCAAAGGATTTGATTATCCTGGTCTGCGATTTCCGTAACATCTAGCTCTTGGAATACCAACATCGCAATATCTTCACGTATTGTCGTAAGAAAAGAATAGCATGTGCTGCAAAATTAGGAAAGCTCGAGGCGCAGCCGAGGGCTTTTCCCTCCTATTATGACGTCATCTCGGTTTCAATTCGAAAACGAAGGCTCGAGTATCTGTTCATTATTCCCATTCATAAATATTACATTTTGTTTCGGAAGAAAACGTGAAAAAAGAGAAACAACGTCATTCTACATGTGACCATAATTCTCCCAACACAATAAAACTGCCAATATTGTTGAACTATGAACAGACAGCGTTGCAAAGCTGTTGAAATATCAACCTGTCAAATTAGGATCTCTTCTTTTGATACTTCACAACCACTCCCTGTTTTCATGAATTGGGAAAATAATTCTAGCGTTTTTCAAAATGTTCTTTGAATTTAGGGAAGTTTGCGGAAAAACATAGCCCAATGATGAAATAATGAATATCGAGAATTAAGCTCGACAATTACACAGCAACCCTTTGTCAACAACTATACATGTCAATAACGCACTGCACTGGGTGGGCGTCAAGCTAAACTGCATGGTAATTGATATAGCATTAGCAGTGACACTGAACGAACACACACACGCTCCACGTACATTGTACGCTTGGCCAGGCCTAACAATTCTTAAGTTAGTAAGTTACTAGCGCAGGTGCCGGGAAATGGGAATAATGGATCATTACGAACTTCTCACGTGATTTTGAAAATATATTCACGGAATGGGACCAATGAGGTCATATTCATGGAAAAGGTAGGGCATTTCATTTGAACTTCGAAGACGAACGTCGTGGATGTTGTTGTCAGTGTTTTTTGTTTGTTGACACACGTAAACGCCGCCATTAACGTTTGTAATCCAATGACGGCAGAGAAGCTGGTTCTTTTCTCGATCCTTCGCGGGATTTTTCACTCAGTTCAGCACATTTTGCAACTGGTTAGCTGTTGCTTTATCAGCTGTATCTATGACAAAAAGATGATACAGGACGCGCGACTTCTTTATCTAGAGCGGTTTTACTAGCCCAACGTTCGGCTCCGATGCAAATTATTCTCGATGCACTATTTCCCCTCCAATTTATGCAGAAAAAGTCATTTTGACAACCCAGGATTATCCACTCGTTGTGTTTATTATCCCACTGGATGATGAGATAATTTAGGTGAGTCATAGGCTTGTACTATAGGCTAGTCATGAATCCTTTCCTCTCCAACAATCAGTCCGAAAAATGCTATTGATCACCTTTTCAAATTCTCCCAAGACATGCTTGGGATGTCCTCAGCCGGTGTTTAGTATCCGGATAATAACTGGTTATTATTCACTTTCACACACTAAGGTTACATACATAGGTCACGTGGTATTTATGAATTAAATTTTGGGGGCTGATCTGCCCAAGATGGTGACTAAGACCCCAAGTAGCGCTAACCTCAAAAGGGTGGCCGATTTGGGATATGGTAGGAATCACCAGAATGGGACTAATAGGCCAGATAGAGGGGGATTCGAGGAGTATTTGATGTTTATTGTTTTCTGTAGTTCTCTTCCGTCATCATAGGGAGAAGAGATTGTTTCATCTATTGAGGGGTGCTCACGGCCTGCTTGTATGGCTCTCCTGTGGGGACCAACCCATCAGTCAAGTGCTGACTGAACATGGTGGACAGAATCGTTCGCTGAAAAAAACATGCCTTAAGTTCAACGCATACAGATGGACAAAAATGTGAAACACGAAACAGAAAACAATGTTTTGAATTTTTTGGCATTCGTGTGCGTTGGACAGAAACAGAAAAAATTATAGGCTTCCTCCAATGGCTGTTTAGCTATAACACACATGGCTCCAAAATGGCGGCGGCCATGGGACCAGTTTATGCTATGTGGAAGCAGATGCAGTATATTTTGCATGATGTTTCTTGTTTTTGTGCTCTGTCATGTTCGGGGAATTGAGCAAAACAGGGGAAAACGGTGGGAATAATAATAAGTAGTACAAAAACAATTTGTTATGCATTTTTGTGTTTTTTGCTGTACGTGTGCGCTAGGCTTTACACTGGGAAAAAGCGTCATTAACTGTGACATATTGGGCGTATGAACCCATCCTTGCCTCCCCAAGCACGCTGATGTTGGACACGTCAATAGTCATGAAGGAATACAGAATCGTTCCAGCTCCACAATGAGCAGCCATGCATCTTAAGAATATAGCAAGACTGGAAGCACAACGAAGCTGAACTATCAGGGCTTTGTTCCTCCGAATAGCTTACAGAACATTGAAATAATTTTTTACCGGTATCTCTAACTTTCTCCATGAAATGAAAAAGTGACATATGGGCGGTGGGCCATAGGTACCTAATTCACAACCATAACAGAAATAAGGCTGACATGTGATGTGACTGAGCACTCTATGAAACCAAGCCGATACAACAAATTAACGAATAGCCAAGATGTCTCACCATTGATGTTAGTGTTCTAAATGAGAGTGTAGAGCTAGATCCTGAAATACACCATTTGCAATTGACAATTGCAATTGTGCCAAATGGGGTGCTATGGATGTATTTTGGAAAAAGCATTGTAAAGAAATTGTCAACTTTCACGTAAGTTTTAGGCAAATGCCTAGGCAAGCCAGTATGCTGCTCTTGAGAACAAAACATTAGCCTCAGTGGTTTTTTATTCCTTGACAAAGTCAGAGGAATCTATGCAGTCATGACAGTGTGTATGTATGTATACGCCTGGCTTGTAAACATGATAACTGACTGGTTCAGGCATGAGTGGATGAAGTTCATACTTGGAATGAATGTTCTCCATGATGAGTACATGATCCC
>JAODTT010431977.1:0-12467 GCA_025400115.1 Pentamera pediparva
AACACAACATGACAATATTTCACTGCTATTTGTAACTGAGATATGAGACCAAAGTTACGGAACTATGTGCGAATGTATCGGTGGCGCCCGTCACGACGGAATGGACCAAATACAATCATGCGTAAATTGTGATTGGTTCAACGCGTCATTAACATGGCGATCGGGCATGGCGAATGGGAAGGCAGAGTGGAAAGAGTGCTAGAGACTACCAACAGACTCGTATACTTCTCGCCAACATGTTCCCGGTCACCCAATCTCTCTACCCAATCTCTCTATTGGAGATTGGGTGACCGGGAACATGTTGGGAAGAATTATACGATGCTGTTGTCCGGGGCAATTCCCCTACGCATAGGCCTATTATATTATGCATGAAGGCCTATCATTCTTCTGTGGCAGAGATGGTAAGGTGTTGTTTATAGATACCGATAATTATGTTCATTGTCGGAACTGATCCCAAAAGTCCACGAATGTGATATGAGGAGTTGGGCGCGTGGTGCGATCACCAACTCATGTACCGACGCGGTATACTGCACATCATATACAGCAAATAATTGATCAGATGTGAATTTGTCACCGCTTCCCAACATGAATTATAATTTACTCGAATTGCTCCTCGTTTACTCATTTTACTCGGAGCACCCCCCCCCCTTTGCACCTCAATTTATCAGCAGCAGCAATCTTTCATCAGCAGCAGCAATCTTTCACGAACTAATCTCTGTTTCTAGGACACATACATGCATAATTAAGGATCAGTTCTACGAAGATAATTATTAATCACCTTCTACAAAGTTACACAACTTTCTATTGCACCATCCTACAAAATGTTCATGTCAATATGTCCACCATCAATTCATATCTACATTTCGGTGATTTAGGCTGTCAAGAGCGTTGATATAGCGTGTGGTAGGTTATAGTATCATAGTCTAGCAGGGAAGTGTGATTGACACAAAACAAATCTGGTCATCATTGAAAATGAGTTCCAATGGTCACAAGAGTAAGAGGTCAAAAGGTCGAAGAGGTCAAAGAAGGTCACCAAATGCACTTCACACGGATCGACACATCTCTCCATTATGCCACCCTCCAAATGTTTCCTTGCCAAGATATATAACGGTTATCCTCCATTGACCTTGAATGACCTTGACCTGACAACAAAAACAATATGGTTCATGCTCACCATGCTCATAGGTCCTACTTCAAACTCCATACCTGCTTGCGTATTTTAGATATCGTGCTGACACGCTTTTGGTTTTTGTGGCTGGGTGAGCTATTGTGATCCTACATGTCTATCCATCCGTCCATTCATTCATCCATCCATTCATCCATCCATCCACAATTTATTCAAATTGCTATTCCTCCTATACACCCTTCGATGGATCATGATGGAACTTGGTCACAATGATGAGCAACTAACTTAGCAAGTGAAGGGTCATCTAGGGTGTCAAAAATTGAAGGTCCAAGGTACTCTTGTGGTCAATTTGCGCCATTTTGTGAAAATATGCAAAATGCTTTTCTCCTAGAGTTTGAATCAGATGATCATGACAGTTGGTCAATATTATCGGGTACCAATGCTTCATACGGCGTTTTCAGGGATTTGAGGTCAAAGGTCATCTTTGGGTCATTTTGGACAAAATGGTCATCTTGAGGGTCATATGAGAAGAATGCTTCTTCTCCCACAGATCGATTGTGAAAGTTGGTCAGTATAATCATTGACCATTGGTACATATGGGGGGTTTAGGAATTCAAGGTGAAAAGTCATCGATGGGTCAATTTCGGCCATTTTGTTCAAACGGTCAAGCGGCTTCAATTTCCACAGAATAGATCGGATGATCATGACAGTTGGTCAGTATTATCATTGACCAATGATACATGTGGGGGTGTTCAGGAATTTGAGGTCGAAGGTGATCTAGGGGTCAATTTCGGTCATTTTGTTTGAACGGTCAAGCGGTTTCTGCTCCCACAAAATAGATCAGATGATCAAGAAAGTCAGCCAGTATTATCATTGACCAATGGTACATATGAGGTGTTGATGAATTTAGTGTCAACTGTTTTTTTGTGGGTCAATTTCATTCTGAACTGCAGCAAATACAGGTGAGCTACTGTGCCAATGTCAGTCTTGTTTGTCATTTCATGACTTTCAATGAGTTCATCCTCAATATATGTGAATCCACAAACCGGTACCTAATTTGAACTATATACTACATGCTTGCATTATTTAGATATCGGGCTGATGAGTTTTTAGGGGTTCGTCCTCTCATAACCTTGACCTCGCGCTAAAAACAAGAGGGTTCATCCTCACCATATGTTCAACTCACACACCTAATTTGAATTTTATACATGTGGTTCTGCCCTCTCATAACCTCACTTAAGGTGCAACATACCAACCTAATTTACCTAATAACTTCATACTTGCTTGCGTTCGTTAGATATCGTGCTGACAAGGAGTGTCATACACACACGCACGCATACTCATATCCACTACCTTAACGCGCACGTGGAAATACTCGTTAGGGATATGGCTGCTGCCCGGCTCAGATCGTCCCAACGCCGCTTCGGTGACGTCAGACGGCGGGCGACCGACCGTGACGTCCCCGCGCTATATAGGAGCAGTTCCAGGCAGCCAGCTGCACCAGCGACGATCTCCGAGTGCAGCGAGCAGCACAAAGCCCGCCAGAGCTGCATTCGAATAAATACTCGTTGAGGCAGCGAATGTACGTACACGCATACATACATACATATTCACCACCTTAACGCGTACCTCGAAATACTCGTCAAGGATACTGCCGATTCCCGGCTCAGATCGCGCCCTAACCGCTCCCGCTCGATCTTGACGTCCCGGCGCTATATAAACGATGTCCCCGGTAGCCAACTGCCTAACTGGCGAGCTCCGCGTCTTACAGTCTTGAACATATGTTTTACTCTTTCCGCAGATGGTTTTCGAGGTTCCGCTACAGCAGCTTCTCACTCCCAGAGATGAACAAGACTGCTTGATCGATACACCGGGCAATTCTGCGGACGGATCACCTCCGACGAATAGGGGCAAAAAAGAGAATGACCAGAACAAAATTGTAAGAATCCTTATTACAACGAGCCTATGCTATATCTACATATCATGTCTGGGGGGACTCCTGTAATTTTTATTCCCTGCCGGAGGCTAGAGGGATCCATGCTGTCATGTCCTCTCATGACTTTGACCTCACGCCAAAAACGAGAGGGTTCGTCCTCACCAGCTATGCAACCCACACACCTAATTTGAATTTTAAACATGCTTGCGTTCTTCAGATATAAAAACAATAGGGTTCATCGGCTCATCCCCACGGGCCCACTATATGTGCTACCCACCTAATTAATTTGAACTTTATACCTGCTTGGGTTCGTTAGATATCGTGCTGACGAGGAGTGTCACACACACACACATACACGCACACACAGACACACACACACGCGCAAACACACACACATATATACACATACGCACACCAGCGTGACGGCATAGATTCCTTTTGCCTCCGGCAAGGAATAATAAAATAACCCCTCAAATGCTGACCAACTACCATGACACTCCAAATACTGGTAGGTCCTAAATAATATATTTTACTCTCACCGCAGTTGGTTTTCGAGGTTCCGATACAGCAGCTCCTCACTCCAAAAGATGAACATGACTGCTTGATCGATGCACCGGACAATTCTGCGGACGATTCGCCTCCGACGAATAGGGGCAAAACGGAGAATGACCAGAACAATATTGTAAGAATCCTTAATAACCTTGAGCCTATTTATTACTACATATCATGTCTGGTGGGACTCGGTATTTTGAAACTACTATCATTTCCACTGCAGGTAGACCCAGGATTCCCAGCACAACAGATAATCACTCAAGAACGCCAAGAAGATAAAGATCGTGGCTTGATTGACACATCTGCCGATGATACTCATGTGAAAAAGAAGGGTACACCCAAAGACGAATCGAACTATACGGTACGGATCCGACAGTCATTCTTGCATTCCCGTTTGGAATTCCACACTTTTGAGTACCCAAGAATTTCTAAGCAAAGTAACTATACACTTGAATTATTTCTTGAGGAAAGTAATTACTATAAAATAATGTTCCATATCTCCAAACTAGTCATGATGGTTCGCAAGGGCGCGACTACAGGGGTCGGAGTGGGTGGCGCTGGTGGGGTTGTTTCCACTGAATGTGCTTCTCAATGCTTCCGAGGGGCAAAAATGCAACGGGGTACTGCTCCCTCAGGACCACATATATAGGTTGTGGTCTCGTCTCGTTCTTCTACAAATCACATGACTGATTGCGACGCTAGACACCATACATTTTCAACTAGTTACGTACGTTCATATCGAATTCCCTTCGATAGATTACCTATGTATATATATTCTTTCCATTATTGTTTTCTCTAGATTCTGTGCGAGAAGGCGGGATGTGGGAAGAAATTCAGAACACGTAATGAGATGAGGGGACACGTCAAGAAAGTACATGGTCCTTATCAGTTCGTATGCAATGAATGTTCGCGCGGATTCAGAACCCGATATGAGTTTGAGCGTCATTGCCGCACCGGTATCCATCTGAAGAATACCAGAGGGCGAATGTCCGCCCAGATTTCGACACCACAGACTCACATATCGCCGCCACAACATGTACCTACTGTTGCGGTAGACGAACCTTGTGTCATCGATGCCTCAGGGACCATCCTGTCAGCTGTGAATACCCTAAACGTTGAAGATGACGGAACATTCCTCATCCATCTAGGGAACGACGGACAGCAGATGCCCATCCTGACCTCAGTGACTCCGACTCACAGTTTGCAACGAAACCAGGTACCATCTAGTTCTGAGAGTGGTGCAATAGAAAATGATCAGTTTATCGACAACCCATTTGCTGACTGTTCGTCAGCTGAGGAATCCCGTGACGTAGAATATGGCGGGAACAGCACGGTGAGTTTAACAACAGAATGTTGGCTGGGCAATTCCATCAAATAATTGATATGTTTATATCAGGGTATATGTGTACCTGTCGAGTGAACACCAACACATATTAATAGCTCTGACTCTTCGATCACCCTTCCATAAATGTGATGAATGAATTCTCTTGCAGGTGACTGCCGAGGTCCTGCCACGGCAGATGTTTACTTCGAAATGCCTGACACAGGACCGCTGTTTCATCGACAATCCAACCGCCTCGACGAATCGGGAGCGGAAAAGAAAGAAACTTATGCCTACATTCAAAGATAAATCGAAATATACGGTAAGAAGTCGTCAGTCCCCTGTTTACCTCCTGATAAATTCTACGCTTCTGTGCGCATCGTCGGAACATTAGTTATAAGTACCTCAATGCGGGTATTTTATGAGTCAAGTAACTGTGAGCCAAGAGTCATTACTCGAGAAGAGTCACTGCCAAGCCATATATTCTAGTTCGCAATGGGGCAACTACCGGTACTATTGTCAAAGTCGGCGATGCTGGTGGTGTTGATTCATACCTCAACCTCTTCTAATGATCGTCGAATTGTTGAATGTGCTTTCCAATGCTTCCGAGGGACAATCATGTAATGAAGTACTGTTCCGACAGGACCGCTAATGCAAATCGCAGTTTGGACTACTAAACCTGATATACTTGTTCGCCATGTCGCAATAATGATCAGAATTGGTGGCACTAGTGGTGTTGTTTCTGCCTCCCCAACCTCACCCAATAATCGTCGAACTATTGAACATAGGTTGAATGTGATCTTCGTTGCTACCGAGGGGCGAGAATACAATGAGGTACTGCTCCCTCAGGACCGCAGATGCAAGTTGCGGTTTCGCCTCGCTATTCCACAAATCACATAACTGGCTGTAGCGGCAGCCACCATACTTTTTCCGAGTGATTATGTTCTTCATTGTTTGATATTTCTATCTTTGGTTTGGAAACTCAGTGAGGTATCTCATGTCGACTTCTGTGGCTTATTCTAGTTGTCTTGTAGGTCACTACAGTCATTTCGAGTACCCTAATGAGATGAAGGCCTACTTCTGTATGAGAGTGCTGATGCAATCTTTTCGCCAATGTTCTCTCCTAGGTTCTGTGCGAAAAAGAGGGATGTGAGACGAAATTCAGAACACGTAATGAGATGAGGGGACACGTTAAGAAAACTCATGGTCCTTATCAGTTCGTATGCAGACAATGTCAGAGCGGATTCAGAACCCGATATGAGTTTGAGCGCCATTGCCGTACCGGTATCCATCTGAAAAATACCAGAGGGCAAATGTCCGCAAAGATCTCGACACCACAGACTCACATATCGCCGCCACATCATGTAACTACTGTTGCAGTGGACGAACCTTGTGTCATCGATGCCTCAGGGACCATCCTGTCAGCTGTGAAAACCCTAAACGTTGAAGATGACGGAACATTCCTTATCCATCTAGGGAACGACGGACAGCAGATGCCCATCCAGACCTCAGTGACTCCGACTCACAGTTTTCAGCCAAACCAGGTTCCATCTAGTTCTGAGAGTGATCCAATAGAAAGTCATCGGTTCATCGACAACCCATTTGCTGACTGTTCGTCATCTGAGAGATCCCGTGACGTAGAATATGGCGAGAACAGCACGGTGAGTTTAACAACAGGATGTTGGCTGGGCGATTTAATCGGATAATTGATATGTATGACAGGGTATATGTGTACCAGCCGAGTGCACACCAAAACATATCATTAGCTCTGATTCTTTGATCACCCTTCCATAAATGCGATGGATGATTTATCTTGCAGGTGACTGCCGAGGTCCTGCCACGACATATATTTACTTCGAAATGCCTGACACAGGACCGCTGTTTCATCGACAATCCAACCGCCTCGACCAATCGGAAGCGAAAAAGGAAGAAACGTATGCATACACTCAAAGATAAATCGAAATATACGGTAAGAATTCGTCAGTCATTCTCCTATTGGCTACTCTTTTCACCTTCCGATGAATTCCGTTGTGCGCATTGCCAAAATATTGGTTTCTCAATGCGGGTATTTCTAAGTCAAGACAGCTAACTCAAGAAGGCCAACTATTAGCCAAGAGTTGATACTCGAGATAAGTTACTACTATGGTCAAAATGGGTGGTGCCAAATATTAGTTTCTCAATGCGGGTATTTCTAGGTCGAGACAGTTAACTCAAGAAGGCTAACTATTAGCCAAGAGTTAATACTCGAGATAAGTTACTACTATGTTCAAAATGGGTGGTGCTGGTATTGTTGTTCCTAACCCCAATCTCCCCAATCAATCGTCGATTTATTGAGGGGGAGTGAAATAAAGTACTGCTCCCTCAGGACTGCAAGGTGTAAGTGGCGCAGTGTCGTATCGTTCTTCCACAAATCAAAGAACCAGTTGTAGCGGCAGCCATCATACTTTTCTCGAGTGATCACGTACTTCATCGTTGGATATTTCAATATTTGGTTTGGGGACTCAGTGAGATATTCTCTGTCGTCTCCCATAGTTTGTTCGAGTCGTCTCGTAGGTCACTACATTCAATTCAAGTTCTCCAATGAACATTTTTCTCTATGATAGTGCTAATGTTAGCTTTCCATCGATGTTTTATTTAGATTCTGTGCGAAAAAGAGGGATGTGGGAAGAAATTCAAAACACGTAAGGAGATGAGGGGACACGTCCGGAAAGTTCATGGTCCTTATCAGTTCGTATGCAGGGATTGTGGGAGCGGATTCAGAACCCGATATGAGTTTGAGCGCCATTGTCGTACCAGTATCCATCTGAAAAATAGCAGAGGGCAAATGGCCGCCCAGATCTCCACGGCACAGACCCATATATCGCTGCCGCAGCAGGCACCTACTCTCGACAGTGTTGCAGTGGACGACCCCGGTTCCACTGATACCCCAGGCACCTTTTTGTCAGCTGTGAACACCCTGAAAGTTAAGGATGGCGAACAAATCATCATCCAACGGGAGAACGACAGACAGCAGATGCCAACTCAGACCTCAACAACGCAGACTCACAGTTTGCGACCACACCATGTACCATCTAGTTCAGAGAGTGATGCAGTGGACAAACCTTGGTTCACCGACAACCAAAGCACATCTATTGACTGTTGGTTAGCTGGAGACTCCTGTGACGTAGAAGATGACGGGAACAGCACGGTAAGCCTATCTATTTGTTTCTCAACAGGATGTTGGCTGGGAAATTCCATAGAATAATTCATATTTACTTCGAAACGCCTGGCCTAGAATCGTTGTTCCATCATCGTTTTTCCATCTAGGCCAAAGCATAGATCCGACACATATTCTCACCACCTCAGCTATATATTTATTAGACCTAGTACCGTATGCTGCTTCGAAGTTCGTGCACATATAGTGTTACTATAATAAATTATCTTGCAGACGACTGCCGAGGTCCTGCCACAACAGATATTCACTTCGGAACGCATGGCCCAGGACCGTTGTTTCATCGACAATCGAACCGCCTCGACGAATCGGAGGCGAAATAGAGAGAAACGCAGACCTACATTCAAAGATAAATCAAAATATACGGTACGAATTCGTCAGTCATTTACCTATTGGGGCTCTGTTTGCCTTCTGCCTAATTCCAAACTCTTGTGCGCATTGCCAAAATTTCAGAAACTCAATGCGGGTATTTTTGAGTGAAGTAAATGTTAGCCAAGATGTATTGCAGCGATTGCTGTGCTAGACACCATACTTCCTTCGAGTGATTGAGTGCTTCATGGCTGAATATTCCAATATTTGGTATGGCATCTCAGTGAAATCTCACCTGTCGAACTGTATCTGAACTTATCGTAACGTACAGGCACATGAAGGGAACAGCTTCTCTCCGAGTACGGATGAGCGCACGCTCAGAACGCGGGCCATATCAACCAGCCCTATGCGTTCAGCGTCATTGGTTTGCAAGTGAGCGTATCGACTCATTTTTGTTCTCGTTTTTGTTCGTGTATATTCTGCCAGTTGTTGACGAGCCTCCGGGCAAAACAGTCTGTGCAGCTTGTATAGGCTTATTTCTGATGATAATGATAATGATGGTAATAATACTAAGGAGAATAGGTCTAGTCGTCCGGACGGCCTGGGTTCACAGTGCCCCCTGGCATCGGGTCCACTGTGAAGAGAAGCCTGGAGATATCGCGAGGGTATAGTGTAAGATCACGGCCAACGGCCAAACTGCAGCTGGGAACCATGGTGCAAAAGTACCTTATATTCCCCCTCCCATTGGCCCTGTGGTCATGGGACTTCAGCCTATGGTGTACCGGTAGAGTATTCTTCATAGCGAATTCCACTACCAAACAATGAGTGACGGTTATTTATTGTTCCTGGTATGATTGCCTCATTTACCATGTTGTTCATATCGTATGTTCCTAACTCCTATTTCACTCACGAACCAACGGGAGAGCTAACCACTTGTTCATTTGCACCCTTAGATCCCGTGCGAGAAGGGATGTGGAAAGAAATTCCAATCACGCAACGTCATGAGGGGACACGTCCGAAAAATCCACGTTCCCTACAATTATTCGTGTAGGAAATGCCCTAGCAAATTCCGAACGTCGTGGGAGCTCCGGCGACATAAGCTCATTCATCGGAGGATGAGCAAAACGAACCGGCCCCGACAATCCTCAAAATCTCCGAAAGCTCCAGTTAGAGCAGTTCCCACCGTGAAAGTGTCGACGCATGAGACATCGAAGGAAGAATACTCACGCCAAGATTGCCTAGTGGAAAATGACCCCATCGAAGTAAGTCTGAGATGCAATGAACTCGCTGAAGAGTACCTATTGGGTGACAAATGACCATGCGGCGCTTGATGGGAACAGAGGGGCGGTGGGGTGCTTGATATTCCCACGGTGTGCAATCAAGGTGTGCAATTGTGGCGCCAAAAATGTTATTCTCCTTATAAATATTGTTTTCATGTTATGAGGTCACTCGGCCAGATTTTGGGATTTTATTCTGAACCCTTTGTAACGAAATGAGTACAACTGGTATATGCAAGGTGCTCCTCGTCCTATCCTAGTGTGTACCCATGCGGGTTGCGGTTGCGGGGTAATTTGAACAGCATATCGACATTCTATAATACACGGGGCGACAGTCCACATCGGCCAATCGCACTTATGGACCACCGCGCTGATTTATCACCGTTCGCCATCTATAGGCCAAAAAATAGTGTATCCTCATTGATCTGACATACTGCTTGACGATTTGGACACAAATTGTTGAAATGGATTGAAATGTGATGCCCCGAAAGACTCCGGAAGTCGCAATAAGATTATTTGTATACAATGCGTAGTGGACCTGCAGGTAGCAGCCTCCCTTCAGCCGTCCCATTGACTTACACACTAAATTGTCTCCGTTAAGGGTTCCTGTAACCCCACGGGACCTACCGAGAGGCGGAGAGGCCCAAGTCACTAATTATTTTGAAGCTGAGAAGTGTAGCTACAATAGCACTTACAAAATACCATACCTTGACCGATTACGTTTTTTGGCTGGAAAAGCTCGAAGTTAGCAGACAACTTCCACTCGGCGTGATTCTTCCCGGCCACCAGTCCTGCTATCGGTCACCTGTAAGATGTTGAATCAGTCAACATCAAGCTGTCAAGCTGGATTCTCACCGAACTCACATCATCTGTACTTTCGAATATGCCCTTTCACGTACGTCAATCCCACCAAACATTGATAGTTAGGCCCAACACAAAAATTCCGCGGAGGAACATTACTGAAGGGCGTCTGCAACCTACACACACTAGGCGCCGGTTCGTTGATTGTTTGCCAACTCAACCAATTTGTTTTTGTAGGAGAAGCAGCGTTTTGATCCCTTTTGATTCACTAACGAATATTGCTGACCAAGCATCATATCAACCACTCATTGCTCATGACAATCACAATTGCGCCAGGCAGGTGTTGCCTGATGTCTCCTGGTTTGCTTGGTTCGAATCAGACAGACATGCAGACAGACAGACAAACACTCTCGAATAACATTCCTAACAGTGTTCTTCTAATGCGAGTCGAAACCCCAGAAACGTATTTCTTGTCTACATGATATTCCGCAGGTCGGGTCTGCAGTCCCCACGTGCACGCAGCAGATGATGACTCCAGAGCGTCCGTCGGAAGAAAACTCTTGTTGGATCGATACTTTGGACACAGATTTTGACTGGGAGCCGACGACAGGAACAAGCAAGGTATAAGATGAAGAAACAATACGGCATGAATTACTTGAACCACCGGATACAACTAGTCCCCCTTTCCCGGTGGTAATCCGCCCGCTCTGGAATTTCCTCCACTTCTTCCATAGATGCTTCTGAGGAAACAGTGTAACGGGTACCGAATCAAGGTTCCCCGTCAAGCGTAGAGCAGGGTGATTTGGAAAGCCAACGCAACATCGCCACAGGCGTTCATTGCCTCATCATATCAACCATCATCATCGCCGTCATCAACATCCAATTTAATTGATAGGAGGAGCATTTTGACCATTTGAACCATGGTGTCCCATTTGGTAAGACTGTGATCTTCGACCAAAAATGCACCAACTACCACGGCACTCCAAATACTAGTGGGTCCTAATAAATTTTATCTTTCATTCCTATCGGAGGATTTTGTGGTTCCTGCACAACCGATTCTCACTCTGAAAGATGAACAAGACTGTTTGATCGATACACAACAGGGACAGGAGGAAGAACAGAACAAGATTGTAAGATTCCCTCATTACCTTAATCGAGCCTATTCAATACCACATATCATGTCTGGTAGGATCTGGTATTTTTGACATTACTATCCTCTCCACTGCAGGTGGACCCAGAAGTTCCAGCTGAACTGATACTCACGCAAGAACGCCGGGAAGATGAAGACTGTGGTTTGATTGACATATCTGCCGATGAGACTCCTAAGAAAAAGAAAAGTGCACCCATGTACAAATCGAACTATACGGTACGGATTCGACAGTCATCTTTGTATCAACGTCCATTCTACTCTCTTATAAAGAAAACTTAGTCCACACTTTCGCCTTTCAGGTCTCAGATGTTGTTGCTTAGTTCGGTACTGTTCTCGTTGTTTGGGGTTGTTACTTTGGCTCCGAAGATTACGTTCCTGGTGGTGTGGTTTCCTGGTAGCAAACACATCGACTACACGATCACTTGGTAGATTCGAGAACACTCCCAACCATACTCAATTCACGTACTAAACGCTGCAACCTCTGCCTCTGGGAGACATTTTACGTAATAACAGCCAACACACAAACATCCCTTTTTTCCAGATCTTAACTTATCTCAACCCGCAGTCACAGGATGATATACCTTCTATCCGAGTACGGATGAGCGCCCGCTCATAGCGCGGGCCCTAGCAACCAGCCCATGCGTTCAGCGTCATTGGCTTCCAAGTGAGCGTATCGACTTGGCTTTTTTTCTCGTCCCTTTCGTGTATATTCTGCCAGTTCCGGCAGTTGCTGATGAGCCTTCGGGCGGAACAGTCCGTACAACTTGTAATCTGTCTCTGTATA
>JAODTT010433087.1:0-17961 GCA_025400115.1 Pentamera pediparva
TGCCCTCTATGTGTCGATAAGTTCGCGCGAGTGTTTGAATTAGGCAGAATGGGCGTGGCTTCATCCAGCCGAACTAATATAGCGTCTCTTGTGGAACTGATACCATAATATGAACAGTCATGCAAGCGACCTCTGTTTATTTCTTTCGTTCTTGAACGTGACCCGTTTTCTCCCCTTACTAATGTTGTAGCTTAGGCAGGTAGTATAGAGATTCTATCACATAGTACCATCCATAGGTGGGGAATTGGTCTACGGCCCTTTTCTGGCCAAAATTATATTTTTTTTTTCGACACTTCTGGAAGATCGTTAGCTTTCCATATATACCGGTATATAGCCTATAATTCTGGTATATAGATTTTCGCTATCATTAATATTGATGGGATCATAATCCATACCACGCATTGCTCCAACCAATTATCGAAATTGTAGCATATACAGTTGAGAGGGTGAGTAGTCGGTCCTGAAAATTTAACCAATGGAGGGCTACTCCGCACATTGCGGACTGACTTTTAATCAATAATTTTAGGCCTAATTAAATAATATGGGTCTTCTGGCAGCGGTTTATTTACACATTGATCCCCGGTAAAGACGTGTTGCCCTCAGTGCGTTGTTAGTAGGCAGTTAACTAGACATGTGCAGGCGGGTGAACCGCCCACGTGTATATCCTCGCATTTTACCATATGATATGAAAGGAATTCCATGACCCAAGGTTGGGCGGGCAGAAAAAGAGTCCGTCTAAGAATTGGCAGAAAGGCATTCCTCAGGGTTGTCACATTAATTACGTCAAATTTGACCTCCGATTACCTCACAATGACGTCCACTTTGTTCGGAATCCAATGTAGTCTACTTCAACCGAGTCTAGAAAATCACATAAATTTATGCAAATTTGACATCCGAGGACCTTTGAGGGACCTTCACTTCTGTCGGGAACGAAGGGAGTACACATTCACCAAGTTTCGCGCAAATCCGACAAAGTTTGGAAAATCGCTTTCATCATGCAAATGTGATCTCCGATGACCTTGAAATGACCTTCAACATTTTCGGAACCAGCTGTGGTCCCCAACCACCAAAGTTCGTTCAAATCCGACCAAGTGCGGAATTTCACGTAAAATATGCAAATTAGCGCGCCTCACCATTTTAGCGACGCCCACTTTCGAACCCAACCGAGATTTCTCGAGGATGGACGTGTATGCCAAGTTATGTGTCAATCGGACATTGCGTCAACGAGATAATGCGCTAACACCTAAAGTTACCGGCGGCAGCGGGGACGGCGGCGGCTACACACCCAAAACCATAATATCTCCGGACACCACTCGTGTCGCGGGGATATTATAATGATATCAGCACTGTGGGACAGGTCCTTAGAAACTACCATACATGCCTCACGTAATAAGGGCTGCAATCGTCTGCATTCCAAAACGTTTCAGTGCTGTTTCCGGAATAGATACCAGTTACTGAACTCTTTACATTAACACACGACTGAGGTCAGACAGACTACTACATTACGAGGTGAGGCCAAATGGAAGTCACATGTTCTCGTTTCCTAATCAGCTGCATCTCCGTTGGCGCAGGGTCATCTGGGGTAGCAATAGCAGGTATGGAATCCGTGAGGCGACAGTGGCTGTGTTTTCTGTGATGTTGAGAGATTGCCAGTGTAGCCCAATACTGTCTCCCTCTCTTCACTTCAACCACTCAGGCGACAGCGAAAAGCCATCGGCGAAAACAGTGGTTCGAACAGGGGACGGAAGGCTGCATATCAACGTTTGACTTTTTGATTCCTTGTCGAAGGCAAAAGAAAGCTATGCAGTCGCGAAATTGTGTGTGTGTGTGTCCATGTGTGTGTGTTCACATCTGTGTGTGTGTATGTGTGTGTGTATATGTGCGCGCGCGTGTGTGCGTGCGTGTGACAATTCTTGTCAGCACGATATCTGCAGAACGCAAGAACCCTATTGTTTTTAGCGTAAGATCAAGGTCGTTCAAGGTCAAGAAAGGACAAAACTCCAAAAGCCTGTCAGCGCGATATCTGGAGATCAAAAACATGTATCATATTCAAATTGGGTGGGCCTATGCAGGTTCAAGGTCAAGACAGCGCAAAACTCACAAAGCTTGTCAGCATTAAATCAGAAGAATGAACGCATGTATTATGTTCATATAGGGTATGAAGGTTGCAGATATGGAGAGGAAGACCCCTATTGGTTCGGGCATCAGGTCAGGAGAGGATGAATGTCAACGAGCTGGTCATCACGATTTCTGAAGTTGGGTATGTCATGGCAGGATGAAATTATAGAAATTTGACACGATATCTGAAGAACACAAAATATATTCAGAGCTTGAATCAGGTATGAGGTTGAAAATAAAGAGGTGAATCCCAGCGCGCAATGTCGCCAGAACATTCATATCATGCTTTCTTTTTTGTGTTTTCACGGTTGCGAAACAACTGACTGACCACGCGCGCAATCCCACCAGAACAAACCATGTCGAATACCATATATCATGGTCAATGTGTTTCAACGGCTGCAAATCGACTGAGTGACTGAGCGCGCGATCCCACCATGCAGAACAAACATGTTGTATATATCATCGACAATGTGTTTTAACGGCTGCAAATCGACTGACTGACCAAGCGCGCAATGTCGCCAGAACATTCATATCATGTATTCTTGGACAATTATGTTTCAACGGTTGCGAATCAACTGACTGGCCGAGCGCGCGAAGTCGCGAGAACATTCATATCGTTCATTCTTGGACAATGTGTTTCAACGGTTGCGAATCAACTGACTGACCAAGCGCGCAATGTTGCCGGAGCAATCATTTTGTGTATCCTTGGACAATGTGTTTTCACGGTGGCAAATCGACTGACTGACCCAGGAAGGAAATGTCGCTAGAACAATCATATCATGTATCCTTTGAAAATGAATTTCGGCGGCTGCAAATCGACTGACTGACCAAGCGCGCAATTTCACTGGAACAATCAGGCCTATCCCTGGACAGTGCCTTCTGGCGGCTGCAAATCGACTGACTGACCAATCAGCGCAATATCGGACATCGTGTCAGCTGCGAATCAACACTGCCGTGAAAAACGACACTATATTAGCATTTTTCGCGGGGCACGTGACCCCTTGGCCCCTCTTTCCGCGGCCTCTGGGCCTAATAATCTATGGCATTCACATTTGCATTGCAGGGGCATCACCTAGCAGTCCCGGGAAATTTGTAGGGATGCATTCCTTGTCACTCTATTCCCCGAGCTCTAACTAACCGAAGAAAGACAACATCACGACGTTAATTTCCATCCGATGTTAAATGACCATTACAGGCTCCCATACAACCATTTATAGCCCTTGGAAGCTCATCGGGGAACCCTGGCCATTTTGATCGTGGATGAGCACCGGCGATAACTCGCCTTACCTTCTCGACTAGAGGCAGGAGTGTCCCCGATCCCAACCTGCTCTCCGGAGTAGTCGGAACCGCTATTCTATGTCCCCATCCGACGGACGATCAGTGAACTCCAGGATCCGACCACTCTCTCGGAACCTGGAGGAGAGGGAGATTCATGACCGACGTGAGGGCTCTCAGCCGACCGACGAGACTTATTGCAAATATCCCAAACACACCCCAGAGAAATCCACTACATTACAGCACAACCAAGAAATGAAGATCAGGACCTCGCCAAACGCAACTGCAATTAAAGCCCCTCAGGGAAAAACGCCGCCGTTAATGCTGGAGTCAAACTCGGAATATTTGCATGCAATGCGTCACTGATATCGCTGCGCCCCAACGCCACTCTTCCGCCCCTCTGAACACTGTCCGGCCGCTGGACGGAGACGGAGTGCCCACGCTTCCGGATCTCGCGGGCAGCTGATGTGATGGGAATCGGTCAAGCGTGACACGGGTGACGTCATGTAGCCAGGAGGGCCGATCACGTGGGAGTATCGTGACATCCAATGACCGTGTCGTGTCCTGGCGGCAATGTGCCAAATAGAGAGAAAACATACACAAAGCAATATCGGTTTTATGCCACCTTCCATTCATTTTTATCAATAAATATTTGTTTAAAAAAATCTAACAATATTCTGGAAGATATTTACATTAGCAATGCACATGATGTACAAGGAGTAGGAGGTAGCCAATACAGTAACCATAGTGATTGATTTACAATGAATATGTATCGATATTGAATATCAATTAACGGAATAAAAATAGAGATGCTTTATACGATTCTGACATGGAAATTGCAAGCTGCTAAATTCAGTAATGTATTCCTCGATCTACATTCATGAGCTCAAATTCAAGTATAATAAGGAGGCGTTTTAGAAATGGTATTCTAACTAGTCATCCATGATATGCTGCAAAGGTGCAATCTGGGGCCTGAAGCCGATTGTTCGTATGTAGTGGACACCAATATTCAGGTTGGTGTTCCCATCTGAATACGGTTGACTTAAAAGTGTGACAGGCTCGATTCACCTCGTTCAATTTCTACTTCAGAATAACCATGATGGTCAGAAAAGTGGCCATGTGCAGTGCATAAACATGGTCTAAAATATGGGGAGAATAAGCTTAACAATCTGGTTTACCCGCCTATACGGCTGATTTTTAGTTTTGCTCATATTATCAGTATCAGTTCCATGTAACTCTATTTCAATCTCATAGTAACAATAAATTACAAAAATACAACATGAGGCAATAATGGAGGGTGAGACTAGGATAATCACACTAGTTATCATTAGCAGATAAGAGGGTGACATAGACAGAGAGACAGATATGATCGGTAGACAGAAATCAGGAATTCAATTAGAGCATGCATTCAACACGAGCTTGTCATGGATGTGAAGTAATCACGTGGAACGCAGAGTTGAGACATGTCAGAAGCATCGCGCCAACAGACTCAAATGAAATGGTCTGATGTCTGTCTGGCCGAGGTTTACTGGCCAATTCGAAGCTTTCTACAAGGAGTTGCTGTATTCACTGAACGTGACTCTAATCCCTAATCCTATAATCCTAGCAATGAATACAATCGATTTCATTCAATGCAAACAGTCAATCACGGCTGCCGTTGCAGGATCTACGTATCACACGAGAATTTACACATAAATATATTCAAATTCCAAAGATCTGTTATCACTTTGTCAAATATTACATAGGTATGAATTATTTTGTATACAGTACAGGTATCTTTCGATGAGGTTGAAATGATATTTCGAATGCGAGGTATAGATTGAATCACAGTTTAACCAGGTAACAAGTGGTGACACGCACTTGCATTTTCCTAAAAAAACAAGAAACGTGCAAACCTGACTTCAAACTGATTTTCAGCAAAGACATTTGTTAGAATAAAACATATATATTATTGCGCAACATATTGTGGGACATGGAGTAACAGAAGGATTGGGAACCAATGTATTGTTACAAACGATCAGTGATTCGGTGCATGGCACATACATTTGAAAACCTTTTGAAACACGGATTAGGACAGTGGTCCGAATAAAAACCTAAACGTCATTCCTCAGAAAGAAGTTCGTTTAATTTTTGTGTGAATACTACCGGTATTCTCTGTCTGCCTCCGTCAAGACTAAATATTAGCAATCACTGAGTACACCGGCATGCGTACGTTCCATGTCATGTGTTGAGTGAGAGTGAATTTTTCGCTCAATAAGCCAACACGGATACATTCTCGATTCAAGTTTCAGGTTTTCAAATAGACCTATCAACCTTTTCACCTGTGTTATCGTGAGGAAACTCGAATGTAGGCCTACATCCCTTCTCCCTTATGATAAAAGTAAGAATCCTGAATACATAGAACATAACGCAATTAGTCAAGAGCACTCGTCGATTGACGGTAAACCTCCCAGGATGAATAACAAGAAAGTTGGTTCGTTGAAGCCCCCAGTCGCCGTTGGCCTAAGTTTCAACACTGTCGCCATCCGTTTGATTACGTCACATCAAACGGCAGCGACTATGTTGGAACGTTGGCCAGCAGACATTCAATTAAACTAAATGTTACAGGTTTCCTTGAGTCATTTTCCAATCATGCATAACGTTCAACGACGTATCAGAAAAATAGTCCAAGTTACCTTGTGAGTTGAAGACTTTAGACGGTACATCTGTACAAGGAAACCTGACAACGGCATAAAACTATTGTAGGTTGCCAGCATTTACGTGACTTACATATAAAAGCTAGGATATGGGGACATTTAGTCAAACTCATGAACATTGAAAGCATCAAAGAGGCAATAGGACCATATGCACTGAGTTTTGCAAAGATTTGACCAAGTTGGAATTAGGCATAACTTATGCAAATTAGATTGCTTTAGATGACCTCTGTGACCCCGGCTGAACCATTACAATTCTCAGGACCAAGGGTAGACCACATCCACCAGCTTTCACAACAATCTAACAAACTTTGGAATTTCGCATATATTATGCAAATTAGATACACTAAATGACCACTGGTGAACCCGACTTCACTTCTAAATTCCTTTCGTGAAAATCCGACAAGCCTTGTTGCATTAAATATGCTAATAAGGCTATTTAAATGGCATATTTCATGTTGAAAATATAATCAGTTCATCTATACCTGTCATCCTGCTCCTATATGCGAAAGTACATCCCTGTAGCGTATATGGTTCTTCCGTGTTCTTGCTAACGAGCTTGAACGATAAATTACATCAAATAGACAAAATAACAAACTTAATGAAGGTCTTTGGTGCCCAAAATCTAATCAGATCGTATACACCCAACCCCGGTGCTACACGTAGCAATCCGCCTTACGGTTCGAGAGATATCCTGCTAACGGGAAAGTGTGACATACATACACACACACATACACATACACACACACACAAACACACGACAATGTGATTACAAAGTCTCCCACTGAATTTCTTTCAGGCGAGACACAAAAACACATCTTTTCTACCAATGCGGCCCACTGCTTACTACATCAACTCGACTCTGCTGCAGCAACTCATGCGCGATGCTTTTAAATGTGATCAAGGCAATTCGGTGATTATGTACGCAAAATCGCTACCGGCTAGCAGAGGGAATCCACGGGGTTCTACAGGGTTTACTTTGGTCGAAGCGGGGTGTACTTTTCACTATCGATAAACTTCGCGTGGTGTGGAGACGCTAACACACTATATGCACTCCGCACGATCATTACAGTACGTGACTATGGGCGTATAAGTATCAGCTCATACCTGACTAGGCAGTACGTGCATTCTTGGTAGTAGCCATTCCTTACATTCATGATATGACTGTCGATCAGGTGAAACCACAATAAATTTAACGAAATATTTGCTGAGCGTTGAATAAATAATACTTGAGTTCTCTTGCTTTACAACATTAGCTGAAGATTTATAGAAAATACCAAGCATACTGATAAATAAGCTACAATTTGCGAAGGGAGTAAGCTGCAGTGTGTGTTCCTTTTATAGTTATAGGTTTACAATGACTAATTTATTCCGCGGTCTGCGGATTTCTGGAATGAAGTGGGAACGGAGTGACAACCGCAGAATCTGAAACACGGCGACAGGACGATATCAAAAGCATTCGACTGAGCGCCAACAGACAATTTGACGTCTATGGGCCAAGGGGGGAGGGGCGCGATCGGCAACAGCGACTCCGGGCCGACTACCAGCAAGAGATTTCGTACCGTATCAGTGAATTTGCGAAGGTCCATATTGATTTCCGTTGGTAAATATCGTTAAAATAAATATCCCATCACACAAGAGAATTTGTCTTTGATCTGTAAAGATGGTTCTGGTCCCACTAAAAGCGTATTCACCCTTCCCTTCGAGAGAGTGACCTTGACATCGATTGTTCTGCATGAGGTCGTGGTCGGTTATTATTGTTTAGGCCCGAGATCTTATCAGTGGTTACCCTAACTGTGGTCATCCCTGTTCATTGTCTACCATGTGTTAATGTCATCATCAGTTGATTGATATCGACTAGCTGCGGATAAATCTAAAACACGCGGATTCCGTGAAAATGTTCCAGAATGCGCAAGGTTCGTTGGTTGTGGTATCTGATTATGCTGTGCCGTGAGTAATTAACTAACACCAAGATTGAGGAATATTTATAGGTAACTGTCGCCGTTTCCAGAAACTGCGGCCCTCCCTCCCTCCAAAGTTAGTTGCACTCGCTTGTTGGGTATATCAATTTTAGAGTATCGTTCCTGCAGAAGGGTCGATTAGCCCCGTTATACGGTGGCATGCATGTGCCAGTAACGCTAACCGCCGTGTACGCCTGGAAGGAACAAGCTGCTGTCTGGGAGTCGCCTGTAGCGTCTCGTGCTGTCCTTCGTCTGCCCAGTCTCTTTCGAGCGAGCGACAGCAAATGTTCCAAGGTCTGAAAAGAGGACAGAGCGAGAAATGTGGTGCCGTGAATCTCGCCTTTACTACAGGTGCTATATATTCATATTGTAAAGCGCTTTCGTGACTGCCGATGCGCGCAATTTCAGGGAAGGAAAACGCAAAGGAGTGGACAATGTTTCGGGTTATTACATCCATTGCACGGGGCGCGCCTACAATGTCTAGAAAGGGGTTCGACTGTTCCCCGACTGGGCAACTGGGCATGCAGAAAACGTGACGTACGATATGAACTATTATTGTATTATTACCCGTGCCTCATTTCTGTGTGTCCATATTAAAACACCTGATAAAAAGAAAATTAAGTCATATAAATTCAAATATACAGAACCTGACTTCCCACAATAAATTACAACAGGTGAAGAATTATATATTTACATAATTAGAGTACACTATCATTCAAAATAATCTACATTGCTATTGTACCATAACACAATATACACTTCCATAATACAAAGATCGCTGATAATATGAGGTATTTATATATGACGACAACGACTGTCACAGCATTTTGGATAACTAGGAGCGTTGGCTAAGTTGTATTTCGGATATATCGGTTCTGAAAGGTACTTCTGTTGCAGAAGTTGCCTTCTTGTATTCAATACACGAATTCCCCACATTTAGTAGCATGAGATAACATTAGTTGCATATCTTCTTTAGCCAATTGTTGCTTGAACCGCTCCACACAGAACGATAACGAGGACCATTCACGCGATCGGAATGTTAGATGACGATCTTGGTGGTAGCAGCACTAACAACCAGCTGATCCGTCGATATCATCGAAACTGATGAAGATGGAATCCTCCGCATCTTATCATGTGGTGCCCGATGCTACAGAGGATTGACCGCAGAGGATTGACTCCAGAACTGATGGAAATGGAATCCTCCGCATCTTATCATGTGGTGCCCGATGCTACAGAGGATTGACCGCAGAGGATTGACTGCAGAGGTAACTGATGGAAATGAAGTCCTCCGCATCTTATCATGTGGTGCCCGATGCTACAGAGGATTGACCGCAGAGGATTGACTCCATGGGAAACTGACGGAAATGGAATCCTCCGCATCTTATCATGTGGTGCCCGATGCTACAGAGGATTGACCGCAGAGGATTGACTGCAGTGGAGGCAACGACTCATGGAACATTAGCGCAGGGAGGAAGGAGGACGCGACGGACACCCGGTGGAAGAGAAACTCATCTTAGACCCAGCCCTACACATGACAAAGGTTCCGAACCCGTAATAGCATGTCCCGTTATACCGTACTGGTTCCAGTGCCACAAAACTGCAATTCCTGGCGCGGCTGGACGATTGGCGGCGCACTCGATTCTTGGAGGTATGAGCCTGAACAACTTGAAGCAAGTGTTCCAGCTCCTGTGAGAGACAAGAAACAGTCACATGAATGTAAGGTACACGTAGCCTATCTTATAACAAATTTCCCTGGACACGGACTGACACGCGAATTACATTTTCGTGCGTTGAATTGTTTCACCAGGCACGGTTTGTGTTACTCTTTCGGGGACATTTTCAGGTAGCGCGTCTAAAGACAAAGCAAAACCGCGCGTATTGAGTTTCTCTGCTATTTCACATACCAACCTCAGCTCAGCATAGGGCCGTTAGCGTTGGATTGCCGGGCCTAGTTCCTACCGTATTGTTTCAGTACCGATCTGATTAATATTCATGAGTTGGTGCAGGGGCTTAGAGGCAAAATGGTAATATGCCATTTTCTCGACTGACCACCGTACGTCCGATGTTTGTCAAACTTGCATTAGCGACATCGGTGAGGAGCTATAGTACTGTATTGTTGGGCATCATTATTCATCTTGAGAGGCGGGGCTTCAAGTAGTTTCCCTGACAATTCTTGTAGGCACGATGAGTGGGTGCCGGAAGTATTTATTCCGTACTCGGTTGTGGATGTTTCATAGGGAGTAGATGGTCCCCAATCAGATACGAGAAACGTTTCATTTTTACTTGTCTTAGCAACACGGCAATATACGACATATTAGATCGAAAAACATGACGTCATATCGATCATCATACTCGTTTGGTCATTGTAAGTTGTTCGTCAGGATACAGGCGCATGGCACTTATACACGAGACAAGTTTTCATACACCACGGGATGAGTACACCATGCACACAATATCATGTGAATACCAACGATCTGGAGTTCAGCACGCATAATGGGGCATATTGGAACTGGCAGGAATTGTATAGCGTCCCCATTCTCGGTAATTTTTGACCCAGTTCTGAATGGAACAATTGATATCAGATACGTTTATGAGAACGTGTCTGAACACATACGACAGGTGTAGGTTGTCATGGTGTCGACATTCTTCAGCGGTACAACTAGCACGAAATTGGTATAAATCGACCCGTATGCCCCTAATGAACACTTCAATTGAATTTACCTCTCCCACTAGAACAAAATAATGATCCTTTGGCTGGTATACATAGACAAATTACGTGACGGCAGCCCCATTATCACTGTCATCGAATATATCAATGCTTAGCTTCCGCCCTGACCGGGTCACATGCTTCCAGTTCTACTCCTGTAGGGTGAATGTACTGCGTCCAATGTCTTTGAGGATATTCTTGATCATTACCGGTACTATCCGGGGTGTAACAATGAATGTCTGCTTATCTTCGCAAGCAACTGGATATTACAGTGTTCTGAGACATGATAATTCCTATATCACCGAAGTTATTTCCAATGGGCTATCTTATTTTACAGGAACACCTGCACCGTGCATATAGAAGTACCAGGCGAAATCCGCCCATATAACCCCATTATGACAGTCACATCTGAGTAAGAGCGATCGAAAACCTTCTGAGATTTTGAACACCAAAAAATTTCCATTTCAGGCAGAGATGAGACAAAGGAAATAAACTTGCCAGAATGTTCTATTTATTTCGATAATGTGATTTGTTTGTGTACAGTCGAACTGTTACAGTTATTGTTACTTGCTGTTCTCATGCTGCAATTTCCGACGATATACCGTATCAATATCGAATCGCACTAGGTATATATCAAATATTCAGTAATGAAGGAAAGAACCGATCCAAGACCACGACTGCCGTTTTATGGAGTAGTGGTAGTATCTAAAATTCTGTGCAATGACTGAAGGGGATAATTCCACCTCATCTTGAATGAACCATGTGTTCTCATTTCCATTATCAATATTGAGAAATACGACAACATCGAATATCAAACCACGGAAACTTCCCACTAAATTTGTGTTACCATACATTAATTCGGTGCATTGGGGCTTCCGTAATTTTACCCCAAATGAATTTTATTTCAAATGCAACTTCGAAGTTGTTAACATTCCAATGTTCAGATTTGAATTCATTATCGATCTTCATACTGTATAAGGCATGGTCTAGAATAATTCAAGGAACATATTTGTGACTTGGGTATCAGTTTATTCGGTGTAATTCGCATATCGAAGTGGGCAATAATCTAGTCCAGGAGAATCAACTGCGTACATTTGTTTTCAAATTAGGTTGTTCAAATATAGACTTCCTCGATACCTGTTATTCACATAATCTCACATTTACTATATATAATGGTATCATTGTAGCCATCCCTAATGCTTGGAGAGGAAACCAACAAAGTCATGAACAAATTCCGCGAAGGGTCTATGGGATTAGGAACATAAATATCTGTGAGACGTCTACAGCATTGCAGACATGAAATTATAATTTTGATGGGAGTAAGCAGTCAAACATTTTCTCTAACGTCTGGTCTTCAGTGACAGACACAACATTACATTATTCTCAATCTCGATTCCTACATATAATTATGTGCACAAACAAACTTTCATTTATTAGGATCATCACAGACAGTTCTTCCAGTTGTGTCCCTTTCGTGAAATTCACGAAGACACGTTTCAGTATTTATTCTGGGATTGCCATATTTTGCCTCCATTGTGTTAGATATCGAGACAAAATATATCGGATTGTGACTTGCGCTCAGTAAAGAAGACATCTTTTTCAGCAATGAACAACTACGAAAGCATCTCTACAAATATTTAATTTATCATTTAAAATGTTATATTTTCCAGTGCAAGCGAAAAAATGAAATTCCCAATGCAATATGATGGATTTTGATCATGAATTGAGGTTTGCACTAGATATGGAGCAGTGTATTTCAGAGGAAGGAAGAAACAGGCGTCGTTATGCTTATAATGAAATGAAGATTCCTACATATAATTATGAGCTCAAACAAACTTTTATTTATTGAGTTCATCCCAGACAGTTCATCCAGTTGTGTCCCTTTTGTGAAATTCACGGAGAGACGTACAGTATTTATTCTGGGATCGCCATATTTTGCCTCCATGGTGTTAGATATCGAAACAAAATATATCGGATCGTGATTTGTGCTCAGTAAAGAAGACATCTTTTTCAGCAATGAACAACTACGAGAGCTTCTTTACAAATATTTAATTTATCAATTAAAATGTTACATTTTCCAGTGCAAGCGAGAAAATGAAATTCCCAATATGATTGATTTTGATCTTGAATTGAGGTTTGCACTAGATATGGAGCAATGTATTTCAGAGGAAGGAAGAAACAGGCGTCGTTATGCTTATAATGAAATGAAGATTCTTACATATAATTATGGGCACAAACAAACTTTCATTTATTGAGTTTATCACAGACAGTTCATCCAGTTGTGTCCCTTTTGTGAAATTCACGAAGAAACGTACAGTATTTATTCTGGGATTGCCATATTTCACCTCCATTGTGTTAGATATCGAGACAAAATATATCGGATTGTGTCTTGTGCTGAGTGAAGAAGACATCCTTCTCGGCAATGAGCAACTACGGAATCATCTTTGCAATTATTTAATTTATCATTTAGAATGTTATATATTCTCCAGTGCAAGCAAGAAAATGAAATTCCCATTATGATTGATTTTGACCATGAATTTAGGTTGGCACTAGATAATTATGGAGCAATGTATTTCAAAGGGAGGAAGAAATAGGCGTCGTTATGCTTATAATGAAATGTGGATTCCTACATATAATTAGAGCACAAACAAACTTTCATTTATTGAGGTCATCACAGACAGTTCCTCCAGTTGTGTCTCTTTTAGGAAATTTACGGAGAGACGATTAGGTATTTATTCTGGGATTGCCATATTTTGCCTCCAATGTGTTAGATATCGAGACAAATTAAATCGGATTGTGTCTTGTGCTCAGTAAAGAAGACATCTTTTTCGGCAATGAACAACTACGAAATCATCTTTACAATTATTTGATTTATCATTCAAAATGTCATTTATTCTCCAGTGAGAGCAAAAAAATTGAATTCCCAATATGATTGATTTTGATCATGAATTTGGGTTTGCACTAGATAATTATGGAGCAATGTATCTCAAAGGAAGGAAGAAACAGGCGTCGTTATGCTTATAATGGGATGTAGAGGGATGCTCGGTAAAGAAGACATTTTTTCGACAATGAGAGACTACGAAATCATCTTTACAATTATTTCATTTATCATTTACAATGTTACACTTTTCAGTGCAAGCAGGGGAATGAAATCCCGAATATGATTGATTTTGATCATGAATTTAGGTTTGCACTAGATATAGAGCAATGTATTTCAAAGGAAGGAAGGAACAGGTGTCGTTATACTTATAATGAGATGTAGGCTATCATACATTCCTACTACGGAAATCTTAACCTTCTAATGAATACATACTTGTGAAAACAATGGTTACTATTTTGTAATATTTTCATGGAAATGATGGGTTAATGATATGCAAAGCAGAAATAAAATAAATTATGGCTGCGAGAAAATACTACTATACTACTACTAATAATAATAGATTCAAAAGATTAGAACAAGCAGGACGAACGGACGGAGAGTCACAATGACTGTTTCAGCTGTTATACCAGCATCTAAAAACAGGCAGGTCAATAGCTACAACCAAAATGTAGCGGGCCTACTGGATCGTCTCGCGAATCTGCTACCTACAATATATATAGAGTGCAGTCTGGTCTGGCTGTCTGATCGGGATTCGACACTTCAACTCGGGAAGTTACATTTTGACTACCCCCTGCGCGCCTATCAATAAATGTCTCCCAGACATTTTATATGGAATGAGGGTTGTGTTTATACTCTCGTATCCGCTTCGCCTCCTCGTCCTAACTGTACATCGCGTTCGCGGTCGTAGTCCACCACTTGAGTCATCCAACCATGGGCCTATCAGCAATTATTTTACTTCGACTACATATTCTCTAAAACACATAAAATTGCTGCCATTGTGTTGGGGAGTATTGAACTTTGCCTGACGTTTACAGTTCTGCCTTTCTTTATGATTGTGCCCTCACATAAATTTTAGAAAGGTAGCCTATACTATCTTCAGTACATAACGTCTACTTTAAATTGATATCTACGGGTTCAGGAAGCGGATCTAGGCTCTGCCATCTAGCAACTATGACCGTGGAGGGACCCCTGCGAATTATTCATCTAGTCCATGACCCACACCTATCAGACAATATCGGGACAGGCGTCTCTTAAAATACCACCATCTAACCATGCTTCTCCCGTCTGTCACCGCCATGTATCACGATCTACCATCTGGCAGATTTCGTGGGGACCTTGGATGACCCCAAAACAAAATGGTTCATTTAATCCTCATGGGGAACGCACATATCATGTATGAGCTTCGTCCATTCATACCTGATCAAGTTATTGTGTTTACAAGAAAAAAATGCCGACATTTCACGATTTCCCATTTTCACCAAAAAGGACCCAAGTCTTCACTAAAAGCAATAGGAATCTTGCACTCGCCATAAGAAAGCAAATTACAATTTTGAACCAAATCTGACCAAGCGTCCTAGACTTATCGTGTTTACAAGGATTTTCGATCATGGGAACACACATAGCAAGTATGAGCTATTGAGCTTCATCCATCCAGAACTAGTCAAGTTATCGTGTTTACGACTCAAACTTGGCCAAAATATATAATTTTCTATTTTTGGGACCGACAATACCCCCGGTTTTAACCACAGCCAGTATGATAGGGTTCCTGTGCTCACCATAAGAGGACCACACATTCTGGAGTTCACAAAGAACTCCTGACTTTTACCTCTGTTCACTTCAACTGACCTCTGACTTGACATCATTAGGATTATACCAACCAAATTACCAAGTCATCCATTCGGACATGGTTGAGTTATCGTGTTTACAAGCAAAGCGTCACATGCATTCTGTACATCCACGCATATACACATACAACATTACTCCATAAAGTCCTCAATATTGAGGTCGAGAAATCAAACGCGGGCCAATCACATGACCCGTAATCGAAGAACAACGGATCAATAATAATGTATTCACCTTCGGAGTGAGCTGATCGTCGTCTATGGCAGCTTTAACGGATAGACCAATGAAGGTTAACTGGTTAATTGAAAATCGGTTAAGGTGTACTCACCTCGAAATGGAGCTAGCTGATTTGCTATCCACTGCAGCTCAAATCAAAATAGACCAATCAAGTGATAGCTTCATTGAACATGACCAATGATGTACTCATCTCAATGAAGCCAGCTGATTTGCTATTCATGGCAGCTCCAATCAAAACAGACCAATCAGATGATCGCGTTACTGAACCTGATCATTGATGTACTCACCTCAATGAAGCCAGTTGATCTGCCATTCATGGCAGCTCCAATCAAAACCGACCAATCAGATGATCGCCTAACTGAACCTGATCATTGATGTACTCACCTCAATGAAGCCAGCTGATTTGCTATTCATGGCAGCTCCAATCAAAACAGACCAATCAGATGATCGCCTAACTGAACCTCAACCTGATCATTGATGTACTCACCTCAATGAAGCCAGCTGATTTGCTATTCATGGCAGCTCAAATCGAAACAGACCAATCAGATGATCGCCTAACTGAACCTGATCATTAGTGCACTCACCTCAATGAAGCCAGCTGATTTGCTATCCATGGCAGCTCCAATCAAAACAAGCCAATCAGGTGATAGCTTACTATTAATTGAACCTGACCATTGATGTACTTACCTCAATGGAGTCAGCTGTCTCGTTAATTTCTCGCAGAATATTGTTTCGTCTAGCGAACCCTTCTTCCGAGTAATGAATTCCCCCGAGCTGTGGGCTGGCGTCTTCGTTGATTCCGCTCGGCCCGTAGTCCACCGTCACATTCTCGTTTGGTGGAAGCAGAATGGCCCCCGATTCGGAGTATGCCGGGTAGAGTACCATGAAACATGCAAAGGCCCACGTCACCAAGAATAAATGAAGTTCACTTTCTAAACACGATACCACTGCCATTGTGTAAGCTTTACGTACTGTTGCAACTGTTTCTTTTCAGTTTTCCGATAAGCTTATTTCAGATTGTCGGATATGAAGTCTGTCTCAGAATCAGTCTCAGCTGCAAGCCTTCTCTATGAACTGGGGTCAGACATATCTGGCTGGGAAGAAAAAGAACGCCAAGTTATCGGTCAATTGAGGGCTGATTGACGATATGTTGGTGGCATACAAAGAGGCTGGTGAATCTACAAGGATAGGTGTGTGTTATATAGTGTCTCTTGAAGCTCAGATTGACAGTCCCCCTCTTGTTCGCCTCTTGTGACAGGCGGAGATTACCGTCAGTGTATTCCTTGTCCCCAGTCCACATTCCATTCCATGTGGTATATTTGTTCTAGGTCTCGCTGCATACCCATGGTGATGGAGTACAATGAACATAGGCTTGGGTTGGGAGGTAGTATTTAAATAACAATAATTATTCGCCACAAAATCAAAATGTTCAACACTGAATTTGTATCCCGATCTGTAACTGAAGAAGAAAATTTGAGTGTGATGATCAACCAGGTTCTGTAACAATTTACGTTTATTTTGTCAGTATTCGGGTCCCTTCAAATGTATTGAAAAGTCTACTTGCTATAGGCCTACTGGATTTTGGGGGATAGGAACACCCACCTATAAATTTCGCATTGCTAATTACTTATACATATATTTGTGGCGTTAGTGCTCATAATGTTATAGTGAGTGAGTATATAATACACACGTATTTGGCGAATATAATCGATTCGGTAGCCGAAGGCTGGGCCGCTGAGGGATACATACATTCTCTGGTGAGTAAAAAAATTCACATACGCGATAGACCTATCACGATTGCATCATCTGCTGAAATTACATCACTTTAATCTGGAATATTGCCAAAGATCGGCGCTGGTGCCGTCTGCGCAGTACTCTAGTGTAGTCTGGAGCGGTTTAGACATAGCTCAGTCTACTTCATATTCTGTGTAATGTCATACCTACGGGAGGGGGGTCCTGGGTATATGCCCCTTCCCACTTCCTCCCAGTACCGAGGTGACCAAAACAGAAAACTGAAAAACCGAATTTTTACCTTGTTCAGTGGATTCTTTTATTTATGGTTTTGAACAAGTATTGCAGTATTTTGCTCCTGAATTACATTCTTCTCTAATATGAAACAGTGAGGGCGCCACTCCAAATCCCATGAAGTTAAATGAGGGTAATGTCTGACATTAGGAATGATATAATAATAATAATAATAATAATAATAATAATAATAAATGATCCCGGAGAGTAAATTGCTGCCAT
>JAODTT010433088.1:0-12463 GCA_025400115.1 Pentamera pediparva
GCATTCTGCATACTTTAGCCCAGATATGCAGACATTTTTGCAATATAGATAGGCCTATGCTGACTTGAGGGATGCACTTGATAATTGGCAAGAGAATTAGTGATGCGTATACTTTAAGGAGGCAACTTGTATATGGTGATAACTGGCAGAAGAGAGTCGGCGACGTTTGACAGTCAATGAATCACTAGGCTAATAGGTTTCCTGAATACGGAATTATGTGAGAAAAGTTGTTGATACGAGACTTATGTGATTCACCTCACAATTGGCTTGGCTTTAAAAGGCAATATCGGCTGGTAGCAGCTGACGAGGAAGCGACTGCGTCGTTTGCATGACGTCACGACGAGTTATTCCATACAAACGTCATCGTTGATAACTCGCCGGTTAATTTGAATTGCACCCGCATTAATGACCAACTCTTTGTTGGGGTTGGGGGATACTATAGTGAGCCTTCGTTGTGATTTTCGATTAACCGACTTGTTGTGTTCGAAGTTGTGTATAGAAGCTGATGATGTGTCATTAGTCAGCATGCCGCATGCGTGCTGTGATCACTTCGATTTCAATTGTTCTATTGGTCAAGTACGTTGGGAAGTCTGAAATAAGCATGAAGTAACTGAAACAGCACCATTACTGCCAGTTAATACGATTTACAGCTTTCGCTGCCTCGTGTGCTCTCGTTACCGAGATGAGACGTCCTGTTCAGATTTAGATTCCGATCTAGATAGAGTTCAACACCCTAACTTCTGCCGCCACTTAACGTCCCCAGCCGAGTGCAGTTTTTCAAGTGCAGCAAATTTCCCACACGAGAAATGAGACGTCGCATTCAGGGAGTGGAACGTTACCATCATATCGTTGATCATCTCTTGTCTTTCATGTAATGGCCTCTGAGTGGTTATGCAGTTGGTTACTACCGCCCGCTCCCCACCCGGACGACAAGCGTTCCAACTCCGGTCTTGTCATACCGAATAGTCTACTTTCCGTTGCTCTCGCGTTGGCCGCTCAGTACGAGAGACTGTAGTAGGGGAAAACGTGGTACCTTTACAGAGGCATTGTCCCATTCTATGTACCTGGTGGAAGATTCGCAACTGATAATCAGTGCGCTATCCAGGACCGCACCATTACACGGTGTTACATAGGGGAGCTCCCCGACCGGCGAGGAGCAAAATGTGAAACCGTCGTCGGGGAGTAAAATGGAAACCGTCCGTGAGAGACACGCAAAACCCCGATAACTGTCTAGGCTGGAAGTTTGAAGCACCAAGGCACCCGGATCTGGCTTACAGTTTGCGGGCACACAGATTTCCGCACCGCAATATTCGCCAAACGGCTGACATATTTTGCGTTACCTGAACTGCCATGCCTCTCGTCGGGGAACATTGGACTCTCTGTCGGGAAACCCTGACACCGCCCTGGCTTCGATCCTCTGTCCGACAGGTAACCCATGAAAGTTTTAATGAACACTACGATCTATACATATTCCTGTCAAGATCCTAGTGGTTACGCTGTCTATTCACTTGTAGGCAAAGCAGGTCTTCGCTCACGGCCCCGATCGATGTATTAATGTGATGTCTACCACATCTGTGGAATGAATACCAGGCAGTCTGACCTACTTATCGCATGCGGCATACCTCGCAAACGCGTTTATTCTAATACCGCTGTTCTTCCAATCACCAAATTGCCTTTCTGATTACCAAATCAATTTCACGAGAACAAAAGCAAACAACGAAGAGGCAGACGAAACGTGAGGGGCTAGTTGGGCAAAAATGCAACCTTCACATACGCTTCTTGCTGTTAGTATTTATCCAGGCAGTCGCAAATTGCCTAGAATTGAAGCGTGAAATTCTACATTCTGTCTGATTCTACGGATTCTAGTTGGTCCATTTGTTCTTTTTCACACCTGCTAAATACAATAATTTACCAGCCACCATTGCGCTCTGCCAAGTGAGGACAAGTGGTGGAAGAATACTTAGAACATTTTGACCTACAAAATGAGTATTTTTGGTTCGAAAGAATACGAAAAAGCACATCTTCAACAGTCAATCGTCCCATTTCGTTCCTGCCAGTTTCTCTGCAATGGAATGATTTAGTCAGTCTGGAATACTCCCGATGATGGCACCCCTACAGACACTTGTCTATATTGATCCTCGCCCTGTATCTACCATGTCGACACCCCACCCTCGGACAGTTACAATATTCGCTGGGAGAACTGCAGTGAATCAGCATTCACGATACTAACAATCTGGACTTGACCTAATTCAGCTGTTACGCATGCTTCCCCGAGTGTATCAGTATTTGCTGTGACATTGGACGGCCTCCTAAAAATCCCAGCCAGATCGATCAAAGGCGTATCGAATGACGGGAAGTATAAGGCTGGTGACCGGTCAATGATACCTTAGGATGTGTAAACTACCGGAGGAAATTGAAAACCACTGGCTGACGCCGAGGGAACGGACGGTGAGGGTAACGGACTATCAGCATTGATGGAGGTATATTTTTCCATCCTTCATCCACATTTCTTTGCAAAAATGAAAAACAGGGTGACAACGTCAATGTATTAAATAAATGTAAAATAGGCCTATCAGATGAAAGAATGATGACAACTGCTACTGTTGTATATTAAAGTCTATACGAGAGCAAACTACAAATTTCTGTGAGTACCTCTCTCGGAGCGAATTATTTTTCTTTACACCTAATTTCCGTGGAACTGAATCACGTTCATTCGACATGTACTGCGCCGACAACTAAGAATATGATCTGAAAGATCACAACATCGGCCTGTTATGCTTTCTTGAGCCCTTCATTTTAAAATTGATGCACGAATAAGAAGAAGGCGACGAAATGGAAGAAAACGATGGAGATATTGTCCTACCCGATCAGTTTCAGTCCTAGTTCCTATATTTGAATTCACCTGCGGAGTTCTGTAGGTTCTTCCATGAGATACTCGCCCGACGAGGATGACCCAAATACTACACTTATTGTCATCTGCGAATCATTCACCTCAAGGTCATGCCTCTGCAATTGGTGGTACCTCAATTACGGGTGGGGGTAATCCTACGAAAACAGCGACATGCCAATTGCCCAACCGTCATTCAGCCCTATTCCAGTATCTCGTGCTGAGCGCCAAGCGAATCAGTCAGAACGTATATATTTTACAACGGCTGCCGTGATTGGCTGTTTGCAGTTAGGAATCACGTTCAACCAATACAGGGAGTCCTTGTAAAAAAGATGTGTATTGACCCCAAGCGGCAAGCGGATGGGTAACTGGTATCCTCTTCGAGCCTTCGTTATGGCCACCAGGAATCTGACTACCGATGGGCCGCTAACCACTCGGGTGTAAAGGGCAGAGAAGGTCATAGTCAGAGGGTATCCTGTCACAACTGTCACACTGCATTATGTTTGAGCTAATCATTATTAGAATACGTACCAGTACATGTGCTGTATTAAACAAACGATGGAAAAGACAAACAACACATTCGAATTTAACATACACTGAACTTTTTCCCTGAGTTATGCATCCTTGTACATTGAGACCCCTGTTGCCAGCAATCCCAGCATTGACTCTGCAGCACTACTTGATGGCATAAGCTACTAACTCTGTATTACACATATAAAAAATGTCCTTGTGTACAATGCACAATGATCCGCACCTGCGGTTATACAATAACCTGAACAATTATCTGTGTGTGCTTCAAATTCTAATGAACTGAAGGCTACAATTCCACATGATGTACATATGCATGGGCAAATCGTTTAACGCAAGGCATGCTCCGCAATAGTAGCCTAAATCATGTTTTCGCGTGTTAGGTATAGGTCTATACTCTCCTATAAGTTGTATATATTTAGAGCATCTAACATGCAGACAGGAGGTCCGTAGTTCGAGCTCAGAACGAGTCATACCGGAGCGACACATTATCTAGAGCTGAAGCGACACTCTCCTAGTTAACAATCGCTATAACATACATATGACATCCAGGTGTCCTTGTCAAGGTCGCCAGCGATCATTCCAAACACAAATTATTCACTTGCATAGACCGACAGTTCCACCACTGTACTGTATCTAGCCTCTCGTGTATCTTGATTCCTAGCATATGGACACATGGTATTACGAAATGAAAGTAAAACTGTAGGCCTAACATCAGTGTGGCCTCATGTCGAAACATACTGAACACCAGAATACAGGTTGAATGATAGTAACAGAAACAGCTTGATTCACTCCCTAAAAATTGAAACTTCCCCACAAGCTTCCTTGTTTTATTCCTTCACGTATACGATATAAGTCTATACATGAAGAGATGCCAAAACGCTGGAATCTCCATTTGACAATACACCGCAGCGGTGTCTCCACTTGTGTGTGCCGTGCGTCAGACATGAGGCGTTTTTCTCTTACCGTACCCATCATTGATTTGTTTATTATTATCTTCACTGTCATATATGACCTGAGGCTGCGGATTCGAAAGATAAATCGGGTGACATTTGACGAGTGTGTATACATATGACACGTGCTCATAACGCACATCATGTTCCTTATAACTAGGCCTAATATACAACGTTTCTACGATGTCCATAACTAGTCGTTGGAGGATACTGATAAGTTGCCCAAGCTGTCAAGGATTATATCCTCAAGAGCAATTCTGATGTATATTCCTAGCAAAGTGTTTCTTGCATCTTCTTGTCATATTCATCACCGTGAAGGTATGTAACGTTATCGTATGGATGTGTCAGAACAGTTACCTGGGATGCATGGCGAACTAACAACGTACCATTGTCATTGCCAAACATTAGCCTATAACATATCATGATTGACAGTAATTTGAACGAAAATAACATTTAGTGTGTGTGTACCTTGACCTCTCGACTTTTCAAATGCCTTCTAGCAAAATGTTGTATGAGCCTAATTCATGACAATACTGACGATACTCACGAAATTACAGATGGGGTGACTGACTGTCTCGATTGCAGAAGGTGCAACATTTCGACCAGTGTCCACATTGGATAAACTTCAAATTCTCATAGTTTTGAACACGCGCTTGACAACGAGACTGTTATTGCCAGCTTGGCGTTTTCCATTTAAGAATGTTGTCAAGTTTCTGCAAGGGAGAGTCGCATCAAACAAACAAACATTAACTGAGTTGCTGCCGCATTGTTGGAGGAGTGAAAGCCTAAACCAATCACTAGAAATAATTCAAAGCTGTCACGGTCTGCAATAGTTATTGATTGTTTTATCTGATTCAGCTTCTTCATTTCCTATCACTGAGTTTCAGTTACCTAAAGGTATATGGCCCATGTGAAAAATATTGTCCTCAGACTGGCACGGATGGAAAAACGATAGCCTACACTAAACAATCAAGATTGAAGGATGAGGCTTTCCTAATATTTTCAAATTCACTACTTGAGACTCCCGTCCCCATTGTTACGTCATTAGGGACGATGCAAAGGCCGCAGATTGGCTCTCTGTATATCTTTTGAGTATTTCCGTGAGTTGTTATTTCGATCCCGGTCTTCATTCATGTGTCACTGCGCTTCCAACAGTATATGTTCTGCATTGTTACGCATCATTCCGCGACCTACCCCCTCCCCCTCTCCATATGCCTCGAAAGTGACATATATCACAACAAATGTGCCTGTGAGTATCCGACTCAGTTGATATCTTCCTTTCCTATTCCCACTTCTAATGCTTCCGGCGACATTGGGGATGTACAGGAGTGAACCCCTATGATTGTCCTCGCATGCAAAGGCGCTTCGAACGCGAATCTAATTTATTAGTGCTTCTCCGTATTCGAACTATCAGCACCTGTCAGACAAGGGGCCACCTAGGCTACCAGAAGCTAACAACTAAATTGTTAAAACGTTCAAACGAACAATGAACTGGAACACCAAACATGCCAAAGCCGAATTCGGTGTAATCTTGGCAGGATGGACGTTGCGGTGACCTGTTGGGGTCTTGCGACGATCGATGAATGAAACTAAAATCCACTACCATTGGAAGTGGTTCTCCGCATACATAACATACCGGTACTATGAAAAAGACCTTAACGATCGATGGGTTGGCACCGAACAACGTTTTCGGAAGAGGGTACATAGCACATCATAGCATAAGCATCGATGTAAACTGAAGCTGAACCCTATGATGGGATTCCACCGATTTCAACTGTGGTCACTCGACATAGAGCCAGGTTTGATGGCCACTGCAACCGAGATGAGGATCAGATCATCTCCGACATAATCTGTTTGGCCATCCAGAGGAGGAAGACCAATTAAGTATATTGACAGCTGCAAAGAACACCAACCATCTGAATGGAGACCTTACAAGTCAGAAGATGAACAAAGACTCCTGGCGTTTCGTTGTGAACTTCATCTCGGATGCGTCCGCATGAAGAAGAAGAAGGAGAAGAAGAAGAAGAAGAAGGGAATACCTACGGAAGACGTGGATCACGCAGACATGGAAGACAGAGAAACAGATGACATCCAATGAGTGGACCGCAGAGAGCAGTGGAGGACAAGTCCAAGTGGGGGAATAGTGGTGGCAAAGTCTTCAATGGCGCCCCAATGACCAGAGCACTCATGGGATAGGTTACAGGTAACGAGGAGTACATGTAGGGAAAGAATATCCCAGTTCCTCATTATACAGAATGCGCCGCTAGTTGAACCAGATGGTTAGAAATTATGGCGCGAATCCGTGAACCAATATTTAAATTGCATCTTGGTTGGGGTTGATAACACGACAACAAACGTGATCGGATTGGATAGGAAGCAGATTGTGGCAAGGCTCGAATTGTCTAACACGGGAAGTTAAATACTATCGTCTAGCGCTCACTATATTCGACATTTCGCATTAATAAATTTTACAGTCACAACCTTGTTTGTATGAAATATAATATGCGGAGAAATCTGTCACATGATGGATCGATTGATGTTCCGACTGACAAAAAAACACCAGCGTGTACCTGTCGGTATAGAGCATGCGTCTTTACCTCCTACTCTTGTCAGAAATGGATGAATACAAGTAAAGTGATCATTCGCCATTTATCAGGGTGAAGTGGTTTCGCTCATTGCCAAAGAGTTCAGCCGATAAACCATATCGCTGCTAACGTAAGAAACCTAATTATTCATATGATCCATTTTTTTATGTAAAAATGCCACGATATCGGTTCAAACAGAAAGGGAGGTGCTATCCCTAATATTGTCAGTGTGTAATCCTACTCCCCTATTTGCCAGAATACTACAGTGTATACCGCATATGTAGCTGAATTAAGTGATAAAATTCGTCACAATTTGGAATGGAATTTTGAGGCGCTATAAGGCAAAACAGTAGCTGTATCTGTTTATTTGGTAACGCGTGTCTTGAAATTCATATCAGTACGAATCAGAGAATATCATAGTCAACGATTGCCCTCGGGGACAAGGTTTTTTGTTCAATTCAGCGTCAGATAACTTATTCAAATACTTGAAATCTACAAAAGACGTTACAATATATTCGTGATTCGGATGACAAATACGAATGATTTTAATGTGAGCAGCGTAACAGAAGAGGCTGTTGACCTTGGCATTTTCACGAACTTCACGATGCAGCGGTAAAATACAGTCCAGTAGATGCCTTCTAAAACTGATTGATGGAGCGAATTGTCTCTATTCGTGACAGTAACACCTAATACTCGTCCCCTAGGCGAGTTGATGTCATAAACTGAACTACACTTATGGAAACCGTAGCTGCATGTTCCGTTTCTCAGAGGGGCACAGTATCACTGTTCTCGTATTCATGTGGAAAAAACAGCCAAGCGATATTGGCTCCAGACAAAAAACATGACAGGTCTAGTCGAACGATTTGGGAATAGAAGTGAAAAATATATATTCAAATGTGTGTAATCTACATACATATTTGCTCTTTGGTGTATAAGATTATAACAATAATTAAAATGTCATTGGAAGTTTGGAGGGTACATGAATTTGTTTCCCTCGAAGTTGTATGAGATTGCAACGATAAGCAGCCAAACTATTTCTAAACATATTAGTGAGTACGAAAGAACATTCTGACTGACGCCATCACGTGACTGCATAGTTGAAACTTACAAATTCCTAAGCAAATGATCAGAGGTATCTTAGTGATTTTGCACTTTGGAGTGACAACGCTGCTCTAGTCACGATCCGGCAAGTTTACAGTTTGCTTTGAGTAAGCCGTGTTCATGTTGTGATTGGTTGCTAGTTCCATAGATGTTACCGCATCTCCGCCAGCTGCAGACTTGTTTTCTATTTTTGTTCTATGCTGTAGGTGCTCCGTTGAATTTTCAAACGGTGTTCAACTGTTTATTCCGATTCTGAAGCAGCCAAGTGCGTTTGCGTCGAAAATGGTGGACGAATGACTGTTCCACTGCTGACTCCGATCGCTGAAACGAGCACGCCTCTTGGATCACTCTCCGGTGGTGACCCCGACGTGATTTTGGGTACCAGGTCCCTTCATCGGTAACCCCGACGTGGTTTGGGGTACCATGTCCCTTCAGTATCACAGTATGCAAGCATCGATAGCCGAGAGTATAAAGTTACAGTAGTGACGTGTATTTTGTTTCAAAAAAAATCGAAGAGTCGATATGTTTGTGGAATCATCACATATTTTGTGACATAAGAATGAGGCAATATTGCACAAGGGAGTTGATGGTACCAAATCCTTAGGAGTTTGCATTGATTCTCGTTTATCATGGTTTGAACACATTGGCTGTATATCCAATCAAGTATCTAAGAATGTCGGTATCATGTCGAAATTGAAGTATATGCTGCCACAGGACATCATGAGGACAATTTATCTGAGTTTAGTGTATCCTTATCTCAATCATTGTTCCACCATCATTGTGAGACAATTCACTAGCTTTAATGTACCACCAGAGGTAAAATGAACTCAACTCAACTCATTGCAATGTACAGGTTAACAAGTTTGTAACAAATACTCAGTGGGCAAATTTTATACTGTTCATCGTAAAAGAGGGAATACTCAAAGTTTGCATGCTCAGAATCAATATATACCGAAGGCTCCTATCATTCCTTCGGATACACAACCTAACATATGATTCTCCCTATAGTGTGTAGGTTTCCCGACTCCTGTGATCACAGTAAGTGATTTCTGGCTCGGGTGTGTTTGTTGCACTCCCATAATCATTCAGAGTACCCGGTATGCCCTTCCATACCTGCGGGTTTGACAGCACATTTAAGTTATTACTGAGGGAGCTGATCAAATATGACCTAGTTCACTCTGTGACAGCTGGTTGTACTGCCAATAGTACTGTACTGGATCAGCGCAATGATTCCTCAGATGGAGGGCGTGAGGTGAATGGAGGGGGTGGGGACACGGTCCCACGATTGGGAGTCCACATCCTGATGCCCCGACGGGAACTGATGCCCCTGACCCTCACAAAGAAGTTAACAATTTCACTGACTGGAAAATTCCTCATTGTTTTATATCCTGACTACTCTTGCTCGGCTGACTCGCTGCATTTAGAAATAAAAAAAGGGGCTTCACTCTCTCCCGAACATTAAAAGGACACACCACTGTGGTTTACTTACAGCCACTAGTTCACGTACATCAGTTTAAAATTCCCCATTAAATGTATGTCGATTATCGGTACGTCCATGGAATTGAGGAAAATCAATGAGCAGCGATGAGTTCAACGTGTTTCAAAATGGGAGAAAATTTCAGAATGAAAAGTTGTATATACTCTGTAGCAAAATTGTTTTCAACGAAGATGTCCTGACGATATCAAGATGGTCGTTCAGCGAGGACGAGAAAACCCACTATGAGGGGCGGATACGTATCTCTGGAAGTGCGCTATGAGGGAGACTGCTCCTTACAGATCAGTTAATCCGTGAACGACCAATCTTAATAATATTATTAACGAGAACTGACCTTGGAATACCCCTCCGGTCAAAGCGGGGTGAAATATCGAGTCACCGGCTTCATCGCGTTAATGAACATCGTGGTGACAGTATTCTGCTATCTACTGTAACCGTATTATTGAACGTTCATCCGCCCTGGGAAAGATTACGAGCGGGCGTATACATGTGTCAATACGGGGTAATTAATCCAAAGGATGTTAATAATCTCGCAGAAGTGTGTTTCACAAATGACCGCTTAGGGTGTGACGGAATTACGTCAGTAGAAGGTTGTAATAAACTATCATGTTGTTTTTTTCATTACAGGATGAACGAATGCAGACATTACAGGCGAACGCGTGGCTGACATTGGTAAGTATTTATGTGAATTTTCATCAACATTTCTATCAGATGAAAATTCAGGGAGGAGAGATTTTTTATTCTGTATATTTAATGTCTCGAAATAAGTTGAACACGCGTATGTAATATTTATACCTCTGACAGCACAAAAAGTTCGTCGATTTACAATGCAAACAGTTTCGAACGTGAAGCACTATTCAGCCCAATTTCCCTAATATTCTCAATGTGCTCTCATTTGTGTACGTTTAAGAGACGATCTGAAGAAATATACATATGAACTGAACAATGTATGAAGGGTTCTGGGCTGTAAGATAGCCCAAGTGAACGGCTGAAAACGAGTCTATACTCATATTGTGTATAATGTACAATATAGAAGTATTTGTGTATTGTAAACAATATAGGGTCTGTGGAGGTGGATTGCACTATTAGCAGAAACATGGCTCTAGAGCGATTACATCACGACCCACGCATGCAGGACCAAATAGAGCGGCATATCTCCCACCTGACTCTAATTGCTTCTCCACTTCCATACCTAACAGTTGAAATGTTTGTTACCCACGTATGATATACGACATTAGTTACGATGTTGTGTTTACACGAGGGAGAGGATTTCTTACCACCACGCTCTTCAAAATATTCGGATCACTTTATTGATAATGACCGAGGTTCCAGTGGGAGTGCGTGGGTGAGCAACCCCATATTCATCCGACGTAATATACCATATAGGCCAGTTCACAGTTGGAGATGTTAATATAATCCCATTATGATATCATTATGTCGGAGGTCATCGCAGTACAGACACGGCTACGCACAATGTAGAGATAGTATACACACGGTGTTTTTCGGAGCGCAATTGAGCAAAATTGCTTTCATCCTGCTGACATGAAATAACAAATTTCACCCCAAAACCTCGGGCAAAAGACTCATCAAAGAATGGAGCTAATTGGTTTATGTGTCCGGTTCGGTGTTGGGGAGTTGACGATTTGAGTGAGAACTGCAGCAGTAACGCGATGAGCAGTCGCTGTGTTTGTATCGGTAGTAAATCAGATATAACGACACGCCAGCATATCTGATGTGTTATAAATGTAAATTGGTCGAATATAGCAGCTGATTCGTTCAAACGACATGATAACTTTTACCAGTTTCATCGTTAGTTACCGGAAAAAATCTAACACCGTAATCTGATCCTATCTCTCCAGGATTATTCAATTGATGATGGGCATATTTGGCATTAGGGTTGCCCAACGACATAATACATCCTATTGAATCAATGAGCTCGTTCTCAGATAGAGCGCAGCAACATTGTTGTTGCAATCTACTCAGACAAAAACCCCAGCGTGCCCGCACAAGTTATCGTTAAGAGGAAAAAAAACTTTACCACACCTGGGAACGACGACCTTCTATACAGGTACTGAGACAATGAGGTTATCAGACTAGTAGCAGACAATGTTGAGCGGGTGTTACGCCTGAAGACAGAGGGAAGGTATGATTATCCAGGTAATCTGGTTCGGGGGCAGATATTGATCTGCCATTACACGGAGCATTCGGCCTTATCACGAGGCGCGGGGAGTGGGTCCCTAAGACCGAAGGGCATGTCATATCAATGATAGTCAGCTGCAGACGGAGACGGTGCAATCGATCGGGTTTTCTCGCGGGCTACCATATTGTAAACAGACGTCACTTCCTTTAGTAGTTACAGAATGGTAGGTAGTATCGTTGGTAGATCGTATACAACGACATGCTAGCATATCTGATGTGTTTCAAATGTAGATTGATCTAATACAGCAGCTGATTCGTTTAACCGACATGATCATTTTTTGATGACATTTTTTCATCAGTTCCGTCGTTAGCTATCGGAAAAATCTACCCCTGTAATCTGACTCTACATCTCCGATAACTATATTGTGTATGAGATAACACAATAACCATCGTTATATGAGATTACGCAATGTTATTGTTAGTTAATTACTAAATTCATACTCCCAGCTCAGTAACCTGTATAGTGGCATGTATATGTATTAACGTGTGCCTTCGAATAGGAGTGTGTCTGTGTGTGTCACTCACTCGTAACCAGGCAAACTGGGTGGAGCATGAAAGCAACATCTCAACAACCGTAGGTCCAATTCTCCTCAAACTTGGTTTGGTGACATCACAACAGTGAGAAGTGAAATTAATTGCTGTCGTGTTGTATATTGTTTGTCCTCAATAATATTCATCAGGGGCGGGGAAGTTTCAATGGAAAATGCTTTTGAAC
>JAODTT010434199.1:0-12462 GCA_025400115.1 Pentamera pediparva
CAGTCAAAAGTGACTCAGGGGTGTGTCATTTCACTTGGTTTGTCAATATCATGTCGGCTGAATGGATGAAGATACTTTTAGGGTGGGTCATTTTCCAAAAATTGAAAATCAGGGGAGTGACTGTGATGTACGTCAATGTGTATGAATTGTATGACCCACATCTGACAATTGACTCACCCTGGTGCATCATATAATTGACAAGTGCATATCGATGCACCCCGGCAGTTACAGGGTGAGTCAAATGTGAGTTAGGCCATTGCGAAATGGAGAATGTTCAGAGGTGTCATATAGGCTATCCTAAGTGACTCAACCATGACATTATTTTGAGAATGACTGATCATCGGAAGGATTGTGGGGTATTCTGCAAATAGGGCAATATGCCCACCTGAATTGTATGACCCACATCTGACAATGAGTCAATGACTCACCCCATACTGACATAGGTATAGGGAGTGGGTGGCTCCTAGCCGAGTACATGACCATTTGTCCCTCCGTTTCCCCATTGCCTATACAATCACTTGTTATTCTTCTTCAATTGCCCCTCCCCCCTCCCCGGAGCATGAAGTTGGAAGGGTGGATTTACACACCACATGGCATACCCCACATTGACGCTCCCTACCTGTGTGCTCGGGGACTGATCATACATACTGTACAATTGACAGCACCCGGGACAGTATTGCCTTGTACAGTATGCCACACAAAACTTCCTAGATGCCGAATGGGGTGCAAGCTATTCGCCATATGCCTAGTACTATAGTAGCCTATTAGCCTGACGAGTTAGCCGCTGTTCAGTCTTTGGCAGCGAACACGTTATAGTGTTCACTCACGATTCATTATGAGTAGCCTGTACTGTATGCTGAAGAAGCATGAATTTGTTTTACAGTCAAAAATGAATAATTGACCTAATTGCTAGCCTAGAATTATTTTCTCTCCTTGTGCAAGCCCTAGAACTCGGAGAACATGTCAGTTACACAATATATCAGACGAATCAGGGCCCACCAGTATCAGTAACGTGAGACAGCGGGTGCAATATGTCATGGGGTGGGGTTTGAGCCAGATATGTCACCACCCGTTCCAAAGATTGTCAAACAATGCCTTGAAATGTTCAGGTAATTGAGGTCAGAGGTCACTTAGGGTCATTTTGTTCAATATTGAGCACCATCATGGTTGTCCAGTATATCATTGACTAAAGTCACATATAGGGTGTACAGGAATTTGATGCTGAAGATCATCTAGGGGTCAATTGCGGCAATTTCGTTAGAACAGTCAAGCATCTTGCACTACCCCTACTGAATAGACATGATGATAATTATGGGTCGTGAGTATTTATTCACCAATAACTAGTGTGTCTGGGAATTTCATTTCAAAGGTCAGCTGGTGGGTCAATTTCAGCAATTTTGTTCGAATAGTCAAAGCTGTCAAGTGGCTTGTACTCCTACAGAATAGATCAGAGAATCATGAAAGTTGGTCAGCATCATTGGGCACCAATGATGAATACATGGTTTTCTGTATTTATTGGTGACTTCAATTTTTGTAGAATGAATTGGAAAATTGAAACTTGGTAAGTATCAATTGGGTTGAAGCAGTGTTCGCGTTGAGAAAAATCTCACCCCAAAAATATTTGTACGAGGAAAATTCCCTCCCAGTTTTGGATTTGTTTTCAACATCTCAGCTGAAATTGACATGATTCACGTGGGAGTTCCCTCCCAGTTTCAATTCCTCAGCGCTGACACTGGATTGAAGGTAATTTAGGCGTCAAGCAGCTTTTACTCCTACAGAATAGATTGGGAGATTGTGACTGTTTGTCAGTCTGTATTCAGCAATGTTGTAATCAGTTGATGAAGCATTTATTATAAGCCTACCATTTACACACATTTACTTCTAATAGACAATTGTCAGTACTGATAGGCTAGGTATGGACTGGGTGATATACTGTGCCATTGGTACTCCTGTGACAGCACAGCTCAGCCTTCTGCTGGAAATGTATGTTTTTGCTGTGATGACAACCTATTACTCTGGTGTCAATAGCCTTTGTGGAATGTTATCGCTATCGTTAATAACAATGGTACGGTATGTTACCTTATCTATGCATGCAAATACAACTGACTTGTGATGTCTCTTCAGCTGTGTGCTTCATGACCTCCTATTATGACATGAGTCACATGAAACAACTGAACTTCCAATTTTTAGGCAGTGGATGAAAGGGAATTGAAAGAAAAACAAGTGGATTTCAGGCAGATTCCAGGTGATCATCACAGGCAAAATTAGGGCGTGGCATCACATCTCCAAAAGTTCACATGGAATGAAGTATTTTGAGCATTCAAATTATTACACTTTCAAATTAATACTGGTATAACTCCTCTTTTCCTTTCTCATTTGATACAGGAGTCTTGCCTCCCATCTATGGAGTCAGCACTTGCACTAAGGACGGGGATGGATCTTCATCATTGGATCGGAGTTGCACACCAGACCCTGCAAACAAACAGTCCTCCATGGAAAGACGCATAAACAACTTTGAATTGCATGAAAACCATCTAACAATTGTCCAGGGTCGTTTTGCAGAGTAGCCATCTATAGCTGCATCAGCGTATATATATATATGCAGACTCAGGATCCACATCAACATGCATGTCTACCTCATAAATTGGCAGAACTGATGGTGCATATTCTGGCAAAATTTGTCAATGGGCTGGCCCCATATGGGTGCTGCATGACTCAGGTATAATGTTCATATACCTAATGAATCACTTGTAATTCAACCATTGTTATAGCCACCACAGACATGGTTCACCATTGCAACATTTGACAACATTGATAAGCACCATCAGTTGGGTCAGTTTCAGCCATTTTGTGCAAAATGCTCTTCTATATAGTCAAAATCACATGATCATGGAAGTTGGTCAGTATCATGGCGTGTTCAGGGATTCCAGGTCAGTGGTCATATGGGGTCATCTCGACCAGGAGATTATTTTGCAGTCAATATAATGCAATGCTTCTTCTCCCGCAGATTATGATCACAAATTAGGTGTAAGGTGTGAGCTACTTTGCTATTGGCACTCTTGTTTATGAAATGACACAAGTGTCCATGTTATTGCTCTCATAATGGTTCCAGACAGCCAGATTGTAGGTGATGTTTGTTACACATGGCACGTGAGTTGTCATTTATGGAATTGAAAAGGAATCAAGTGCATATTATAATAGAATGGGACAAGTGGATAGCATGCCTAGATTGAGTGAAACATGAAACTTTTAATTGTCTCCACTGGATGGAGCTGCCAGGGGGAGGTGGGTTAATGGCACAGCACAGTTGTCTCCAGCTGACAGGTTCAAATTTAACAGCCCTACTGGATCGACACCATGCCTCATACCATGCATTCCTAAACTTGTTATTGTTCCAGTTGGTTCTACTAAAGGCTTTCTCAGCTGAGGCATGGGAGACGTGCCCTATCAGTGGAACACATGGGCTAAAGTACTCTCCCAGCACTAGGCCACTCTTCTCCTCAGTAGTGAAGAAATATTCCCATCTGATCAGAATCACAGATAGGTAAACACACCTTATATTGGAAACACTAAATAGTGCATGATATATTGAGTGCACCAAAATACCAAATTACTGCTCTGAGAGACTGACTCCTCCCAGAAGGAAATGGGGTAATCAGGCTGTGTTGGGATCACATCATCACAGTTGCCCAACCATAGATACTCGATGACAGCATCATATTTATAACTTCTTGCCCGGATTACACTATCATAGAGACTTCATAGAGAGTTCATGTTATTCAAACTAGTCCGTGGCAATGTGAAAATGGAATATTTCACATCATTCAATTGTATTGCTGTGTATGACATTGTATTATTGTGATATATAGTCCTGCAAGTATTTCTTGGATACTTTTCCAATGTTTAGCAGGTCAGCAGCTCAGTGAATTGCCCTCTACCCCTGCCTATGTTATGATTCATGCCTTTTCTCAATGCATAGTGGTATGGGAAAGATTCAATTGTTGATGTTAGAATCATGTTGAAATTATACCTGTAGATCGAAAGAAGAAAATATTTATGGAACCGATAATTTTTTTGTCTCGCCTCAACTCTTTCAGTGGGAGACTTCAACAATATCACAATGGAAGTTGGTGGAAAGGGCCAGGTGTTCCTTGATTGATTAGATTTTCAACACCAACAAGTGTTATTAGGGGCATTAATTTGCATAATTTATGTAAATTATCATAGCAGGATTTTTAAAGGCCAAAGGTCATGTAAATTTGACTTCATCTATCATTGTACCTCACGGATAGTACACTTAGGAAATCTAAACTGCAACTACTAATTCAGCCGATAAGTGTGCGAAAAGGAGCAGCAACTGTTATTGTACAACATGTGTTGTGACATCAAGGGGGGGGGGGGGTCCACAGGAACCAAAGTCAATACGAAACATGTAGGCCTTTTTAAAACCCTGTAACAAATGAGCCATGGATGGGATCGCGATAAAAACTTACAGAATTTTTCACATAATATGACAGAATAATCTCATCCATTTTCAAAGTATCACTTTCTGTCATTGTGTTATCAAGATGCTCAGCATTTAGTGTATACAGTCTATGGGCGACCTTCGCATGGCCCTTCCCTCCTCCCTGATGTCATCAATTCCATGAAGTATATTGAAATAACTCAGCAATGCACCATGCAACAAATTTGGGGTGTCTGGTTTTCAGTCACCCTCTTTCAACCTATGCTAGTTTGAAAGAAATCTGTTACATGACTTTTGGCCTTTGAAGAACCAGATTAGCTGTGCTGAAGTGCTTTGGTCTGTAGCTAGACCAAGTGTTCTTGAACTAATGAGATTCTTAGCTTGAAATATATAGCTCCAGATTGGAGCTGAGGATTGTCTGCATATTGCTGAGGCCCTATGGGCCAGATGACTCTGCTGGTACGGACAAATGCGAAGAAACAACGGTTGGCTAAGGAGAAGCACTGAGATGTAGGTAAATGGCAGTCGTGGTGGAGGAAGACCAAGGAAGACCTTGTCAGATTGCTGGAAGTTGGAGGGTCCCGATGCTGAAGATCGTAACGCTTGGAAGAAGGCAGTCTGTATTGCCACACGTCCGACTCCCTGAAGAGGGGAAACAGACGTTAAACAGGGAGAAGAAGAAGTCTAATTTGCATAATTTATGCATTTCCAGGACCACATGATAAATTGGAGGTCATCTTGAGGTCATCCGAGGTAAAATCACACAATCAAAGGGGGTCATTTGGAGATCATCTGAGGCAAAATTGCCAGGTGAGGTTACTTGCATAATTTGTGCCTTCCTTCGAAGGTCATCAGATCTCAACAAAACTTGGTAGGTGTGGACAAGATTTGGTCCCGACCAAAGTGGATGTCATTTTGAGGTCCTCGCGATCACATTACAGTTTTCTGAAGAGTCACGATTGGAGAAATAACAATCAATGAATGTAGACAACATCTGGTCCCGACAAAAAGTTTGGGTCATTATGTGGTCACCTGAGGTCATTCGTGGTAACATACGGAATACCAACATTTGACAGATTCCAACAGAAGTGTGTGAAGTCTTTGCACCTCTTCATCCGCTAGTTATGGGGTTTACAAGGTTTTTAAACATTGACCTCCGTTGACACCCAAATGACCTTGGAGCAGACCCCAAAACATTTGGGATCATGTACTCCATATGGCCAGCCTACATATCAAGTATGAAGTCACAGCACTTTTTCGTTCACCAGTTATCGTGTTTACAAGGGGCGTAACACACATATATACACGCCCGCACCTTCGCATAGATTCCTTTCGCCTCAGGCAAGGAATCAAAAAGCATTAATGGCGTGCTTCTCGACTATCACTGAGGCAATCACGCATCTGAATCAGTCGAAAGGTCTCTGGCAACTGTGTGATCTTCACAATAGAGGGCCTGCCCTATTATAGAGTACCGAAGTCGTGACGTCATCATACCCTATTACATGCTTGTTGTCATAACAACGGGTATACACAATGCCGAACGTTGTACTGCCTACCACAGTGTTATTATGCGTGAGTGCATATCGCCTCAATACATTGCGTCAATATAACATTACATGACACTATAACCTTATCAAACGTTTCTATCTTTCCCTCCTACTGTCGTCTTTGAATAATTCAACATAATTATGGACTAATGTTCTCGATTGGTGGGTGCGGAAAACTTCGAACTTCGCAAGCGTTCAGCAGTGTACACTACACTATCGCCATCGACATTACGTGTACTGCGTTTCCTTGGCGGTTTGTTTGTAATAGGGGCATATCAGATTGGCGCCAGGCAACGCCACATCGAGCCACGCAATCGTGAGACGCTATGGAGGAGAGTTACCTATCTGACCAGGGAGTGAATATCTCCGTCGCAAAAGACCCAACTGTTTGTCGCTGTCGCACAACATGCCAGCGAAAAAGTGGGAAAAGTGCGTGCCCATGTCGTATGGGGGATATGTTCTGCTCGGAGTCGTGTACATGTGGTACGAAGAAGAGGCCTTGTGCTAATCGCGAGCCCCCGGTGAGTTATTGTTACTACATACAATCCTTGTACGAATCTAGCCTAGCTGTATCTCTCTTCATAAACGGCAAAGAAGTCGATATTGGCTAATATGGTGGAGGCAACACTCATCGTAAGCCAGCCTGACGAGTTTCATGTACACTTCAAAACGAAAAGAGTGAACCATTCACTCCTCTGAAAGAGTGAGTACAACGATTCACGTCATAAGAAAAACATTCACTCTGAAAGAGTGAAAACTCCCTCCATGAGAGTGAAAATAATCTTGTGTAGGAGTACGATTGCCAATAGTGATCACTCCTAAACGAGTGAATTTTCACTCCATCAGAGTCAAAATCCACTCCTCTGAAAATTCAACTAGAGGGGAGTGGTTTTTCACTCTTTCGGAGTGAATATTCATTCTCATGGAGTGAATTTTCTAACCACTCTGACTCTTCAGGACAGGGACATGTTATGACATTCCCCTGTTTAGGAGTGAATGGGACACTCTTTTGTTATTAGAGAGTACGGTAGGCTATACAGTACAGCGTGCAGAGAAGGGGCGGGGTAAATCTCAGACGAATTCGATTAGGGGGCCGAAGCTGGTGGACTATCAAACATTCGGGAGGTCACCACCTCGGCACTGGCATGTGTACCATCATAACTAACATGGGGTTTCCGCTGGTACATGTAGCCTATGCATCATCTCGACTTTCCATCATTTCAGTGGAGTGAGCCAATAGCTGCTACCAGTGACCCATGAGTCATGGGCGTTGATCATACTTTTACACCCTCCCTGTCAGGGCTGGAGTCAAGTCCCCCGAGTCCTTGGTGTCCGAGTCCTCAGCTTCCGAGTCCGAGTGAGTCACAGTGTCCTAGTCCCTATGCAAATTTGATTTGTACTTTTGGCACAGTTCAGTAACCACTACATGGCTTAGGCCATTGACCTCCTAGTCCGAGTCACGAGTCCCTGAATTAGGGACTCGAGACTGGTCGTCGGACTCGACCCAAAGGACTCGGTCCGAGTCCTTCACTGTTTTTGTGCAAGCGAAGTTATTGGTTATTTCATCCATAACAATGACAAAGCATTGTATTTAACATGACGACACCAATAGAATAACAGCAATGATGTATCCAACACCTTGACATAGCTTTTTTGTGAGTTTCAATTACCTAAGCCATGTAGTGGTTACTAAACTGCACCAAAAATAGTACAGATCAAATTTGCATGAGGACTCGGACACTGTGACTGTGACTCAGAAGCTGGAACTCGGTCTCGGATACCAAGGACTCGGATTGAGGGGACTCGACTCCAGCCCTGATTTACAGTCATTCATGCTCATAACTGGGGGAGGGAGATCTTTTTTTTTGGGGGGGGGGGGCCCACACTGCTCGAGTACTCAGCGGTGGGGATCACCATAGCATATACATAGTCTCTTGGTGATCCAACTCTGGATAGCGAGAATAAGAAAATTTGAACGCGAGCATCGCCCGATCAGTGGTTGCCTGATACTCCTACTGGATGACTATGTGGTGTTGCCCGAACACTCTCCAGATGGGTTGGCCAATTCACGTTCCCATATGGGCAAACACACGAGTGATCATGGGATTCTATGTCTATGATATCCCTCATCTCCCTCAGGAATGCACCCATTGCTGCTTCGGTTCTTGGTTCGGTTACAGGTTCAGTGAACCACTTATGGCTATGTTATTCTTGGAACCCGACGAGTAGTGGATAGACATGGGCAAAACATTGTCATCTCTTCTCAACTAGTACCCAGTTGCAAAGGAATAAGGGGGGTATATTCAGAGCAATTATGTGAACAATAGTCGCAGAGAGTAACATAGGGTTGCCACACACACTGGTGTGTACGACAGGGGTGTGCAACTATCTTGAACACTGTGCCAAATCACATAGCTGTAACCTTCTGAGGGCCACAGTGGAACAGAAATGTATGAAATAGTTCCATTATCCCACCACACCCTCTGGTGGACCAACTTTCTCATCTGATCAACATTGGACTTTTAGCCTACAGTACTATGTAAAAGCCAAACTGTACCGGTTCACCAATTCACAGATTTCCAGGAATAAGCCACTAAGCAAAAGGTGACAGAGGTAGTGTACATCTATGTAGAATTGATTTCAAACAAAATATGGATGTGACATTGAAAGTGATGTTGCGCAAGACAAAATATATTACACCTCCAATTTACATGCAGCAATGCTTCATTCATACATACAGCATATGAGATGCTCGAACAAGTACAAGTTGAATGTGAGGATGAATTCAAATGATTAGCTTACCAGTGTTGGAGGACTCGAGGACACTTTTCTTGGCCTCAGCCTCAGGAATCAGTGCCTCTGCCTCGTGGCAGCTGGCCTCGGGAATTTGGTCGAGGCCAGGCAGAGGCCGGTCAAATAAATTTTGTTACAAAATACTTCACAACAATTATGATTTTGTGTGTACAACAACTCTTCATGAAGCCAATCTTTTCCCAAGCTTCCTATTAGGGCAAATATGTATGAAATAAAAAAAAAATGACCAGGGCCATGTTGGGGTGAAAATTATGCCCAAATGAAATTCAACGATGCTTTCACTTTGTATGTTCTGCCGCCTCGGCCTCGAGCAAGATGCCTCGGCCTTGGCCTCGGAAGCAGCGGCCTTGACTACAACACTGTAGCTTACAGACCTGGTGGGCAGATAATAAGATCAGTAGAAAGCATCTACAAGATTCTGGTGCCAGCATTTACCTGACTTATGGAAGCTATGATATGGAGAAATTCAGTCAAATTCATGAACATTAAAACATCAAAAAGGTTATACAGGTAGGACCAGTACTGAGTTTGGCAAAAATCTGACCAAGTTGGAATTATGCATAACTTATGCAAATGTTACACATTGAATGACCCAGACTGTACCTGTAAAATCTTGGGACCACAGGTAGACCACATCCACCAGCTTCTGAATCAATGTAACAACATTTTGAACTTTTGTTGCGAAAATTTGGCAAATTGGATACACTGAATTACCTCTGGTGACCCCGACTTCACTTTCAATTTTCTTGGGACTGAAAGTAGAACATATTCACAAAGTTTTGTGAAAATCCGACAAACTAAATTATGCAAATTAGGCTACTGTACCCAATTCGCATACATATATTAGCATATTTCACCCTGAAAATCTGATCAGTCCATCTACCCGTCATCCTGCCTCTATATTCCAAACAACATCACCGTAGCAAGGTTTTCAGAGCCCAAGATCTAATCTGATCCTGTACACCTAACCCCAGGGCTACTACAAAATGTTGTCGCTATTCGCATAACGGTTCTAGAGAAATCCTGATAACAAGTGTGACATACACACACAACATAGTGATCGCCAAATCTCTTCCTGAACTTCCTTCAGGTGGGACAAAAACTATGACATTCCTCTTCTTTGAACCAAATCACAGAATTCGAGCGACTCAGAAGATGATGGTCCACCTCAACATACAGCACAAACAGGAAATTCTGAAGCAGCCATAGGAGAGGAGATCAAGGTTAGTACGAAAGTGATATGACAATGATCCAGGTTCCACAGGCTAGCATTGTGGAGCAGTTTACTAACCTAGTGTTCAACACTTTTCATCATCTATCAACTGAGAAGACCGATTGACTATGCGACTCCTATATGGCAACTAAATCATACCAAATATGATACCATCATTTGTTGCTGCTCTTACCAGGTTCAGAGGGAGTTTGAACAGGGAAAGTAACATCTTGGCTTATATGGGAACCCCGACCATGTAATCCTGGACAGACACGGACAGGCATGTACACAATTCAATTCTGCTCTATGGTCTGCTATTTATAGTCAACATCCGACTGAATGAATGTAGCCTCCAGTCCTTGGACCATTTTCCCCCAAGACGGGCAAACAGGGAATGAAAATATAAATATAGGCCTGGTCACCACAACTGAACTGACTCACAGACATGCTGATTCCTGACTGTGGAACCTAATTATTCTGTAAGAACAGACAGCCCCAACAAGGACAGAATGAAAAAGCAAAGCCATCATCAACTGTTATACAACCCCAGACGTGGTGCCAGAGGCCACGTAAGAATCTCAGATCCTCTGGATGTATGTCCACGCTCATTTCCACAACTAATCTAGCTACTCGTGCATTGTCAATGACATATTTCCTTCCCAACATGAATACTTGATCGTGATCAAATAATTTGTCATTGATCTGTCTTGGACTGAATTATGTACCGCCTATTTACTGTGAGCGTGATTGCCACTGGTCAATATTACTAAGATTATTTTACTCTGGAACAACACTGTGAGAGTGATGAGGGTCATGAATGTATAGAGAGGGCTTCGCATATAGAGGAGTACATTCAATTTCTGAATTAAAACTTCAAAATATTCTGTCAGGTCCCCCCCCCCCCCCATCTTATCATGCGGGCACAACAATCATCAGTCAACAAATAATTTGAGCGGTTCTTCTTTTCCTTTAGAATTTCTTACGAGGACTGGGAAGAGAAGAGTTGGAAGACATCGCCTCAGATCTCCTGAAGAGGAATCCTGGGGCATACCAAGATTATCTCCTGAAAGAGACTGACAGTGCTCGTCCGGGGAGTGAGAGTCCTAATTCAGGTCAACCCGGCTGGTGTATTTGTGGTCAATGTGTAGAAATGCCACAGCAGGTGGAGAGGAAATGCTGCAGGTTATTGGATGGATGCCTCTCAAGGAATGCAGTGTTCCTGGCAGTATGCCTTAGTGCCCATGTACTGGAAGTGGCGATGAGAGCATCGGAGGACATCCTTGCTGACCGGGCAGTGCGGACCAACACCAACTTCAGACATTATGCATACAAACAGTTTGTGTACTGGCAGCATGGACGGTTGGGTGCAGGTCGCAGGCGAGTCATTCCTTCCTGTTGTGTGTGGGCGATAAGGAGGAGGTTCCCATCAGCTGACAATTATTATAAAGGGTTCCAAATCGGGGCAGGCATCCTGGAGGACTGAAGAGTTGTGGACCCTACACCATATTTACACCCGGGGAGGAGGGGGGGGGGGGCACTGATCATTGACAGGGGGTATTAGGCGGGAACAGTGATTCCCGAAAGTACCCAAAACACAAATTTGTTCTCGTACTCAAAAGCTCTTGAGAAATGATACCGCTACATTATGTATGAAAAGACCTCTTCTTCATTTTGGTTGTTTTTCAAACCCTGTCCACGTTGCATACATATCATGCCTATTCTAACAAAATACCATATTCCTGAATTCTTCGTCACGCCTGATACTCCCTTGCCAATGATAAGTGCCCCTCTTCCCCTATTTGCAGTCCGATCAAATGCAAATACATTGTTTCTACTGTTCCATAATACATGTACTTGCTGCATTTCTTCTAATTCCAGTGGATTTCCTGAAATCTGTACAATTCTTGGTTGATATCAGGACGTATGTACAATCATGATCCTGACCTTTGGCATTACTTTTCCACATTTTGTATGTATTTCTGCTCCTCTAAATAACATGATTGTTCAAGGCCTGAATGAACACAACAAGTGACAAAATTGACAAAATGGAAGTTCCTTTCCATGGGAGCTCACGACAATGAAGGTGGGAAGACTTGAATACACCCATTTGATCATCATCATCATCTTGCATGTTTATTTGTGATAGAGTAACTGTATTCCATGATGCTTGCATACTATAGGTCTACTCGATTTATTATGTGGGTTAGGAGCGCAACCACTGGGGAGGAGGGGAGTGGGGGGTGGTGGGGGAGGCAGTCCCAAGAAACGTTTTGTGTTTGGAAGAAACATGTATGGAGGACTGAAAGTTGGGGTCACAACCAACCAACCCCCCCCCCCCCGGGCGGGGGGGGGGGGGGGGGGGGGGGGGTGGGGGGGGGGGGGGGGGGGGGGGGGGGGAGGGGGGGGTGGGGGGGGGGGGGTTG
>JAODTT010435310.1:0-12458 GCA_025400115.1 Pentamera pediparva
GAACTCATATTAATGCAAAACATCAGTGTTACCTTTCTCTAAGTATTGACATTTCTAATCTAGATAATGGCAAATACTATTCAGAGCAAATATCTGCTAACTTGATATCTGAGTCCAAACCAAATCATGTTTTGAGTTTTTTTAAATTAAAATTGTATTTCTCCTCACTGTCTTTGCATTTTCTGCATAAGGTACTAACTACCTGTATGCTTCCAACCTGGTATTATCATAGTCTATGTAGCATAGATGTTGCCAAATAGCCCTTATTGTTATTCCTGCAATATATCTTTGATCAGACTCGAATAGTCGAATAAATTGGATTTCGGCACCATTGGCAAAATTATAGCAATTATATATGCCATTGTTGTAGATGTGCTTAGTAAATAACATTTAAAAAGCAACTTCTATCTCCTGTCAGTGTGATTCTTGCAGTGTACGTCCATAACTTTCAGAGATGTACGTCCATAACGCTGAAAGTGTCTTCCATTACGGCAAAAAATGACTACAGCGATACACATCGGCATGATATAAATTATTCATTGTTATTGCATGTAGGTTTGAAGTCTTGTTCATGGATACATCTGATAAGTTTGCTTATGTGGCCCTAAAATTCACAGCCTTTAACGATTGTTTTTAAAAATTGAAGAAACAAAATCTCTGCGTAGGTCCATAACGGGCCGTTTTCGGATTATTACTCATGAACCACAAAAGTCAGATGAATATCAATGCTTATGATGGAAGTACAAAATAAGGTCCACAACTCACAAGAAGAAAATGTCAAGAAATCATCTTGGTCTGGATACTATGACTGAGTAAACGCTCTGGAGTGTACGTCCATAACGCTGGAATTGCCCAGGTGTGACTAACGATGCGCAACCTGTTCTGTAGCATCCCGATTCTTCTAATGTTACTCAAATGTGGAAATCATTAGCGAGTCCCTTTAGTAATCTATCAAATGATATCTAGAAAATGTAAATGATCCCGGTCGATATTTCATACTTGAGAAAGGAGAGGTACAACAAAGTCGTGATAGTCAAACTTGTCACCAGTTGATTTCAGAGAAGTTGCTTCATCCTGAAACGAATGTCCTGAAGACATGAATAAATGTTCTGGATGACACCCCTTCGGGTGTGAACGAGACCCAAAAGTATGCCACGAGGAACCGAACAAGTCCAAAACATCATGATCGGAGACAGTCACAAAAATACAGACATGCAAGTATGTCTGCACTATTAAGAGGTACTGGAAGGCAGTACGCGTTAGTTAGGATCATCTTTAGACGGTCGTCTATGATGTAAAATTGTCCCTCGTACCTATTTCCCGATTATTTTCTTTAATTTCATGTCTTGGCCTCTCAGCCAAGAGGAAAACCCGGGATCGCGACTAAAGGGGAGGAGTTAGTGGACATCATCTAGCCTTTTCCCTGTAAAACCTATTCCATCCACACGGCCTATGACTATCGCTTTGTAAATTGATTGTTGCAAGACCGCACTCCACTTTGCATCATTGGCCATGGATGTGCCCAAAACTTGTTAGGCTTTAATAAATTATGCAGTATGTATACATACTGCATAAGAGTGACCTGCTCTATAAGGTACCGTATCGAGATTGACGTATATGCGGCTGGGTAATCCTCATTTAGGACAAACTCTGAATATGAGACAACGAGGCCTTGTAGCGTGCACTTCAATCGAAACTTTTTCAACTGCAAGACACCAGAGCTCAATCGTTTAATAGTACTTCATCCAAAACACTCACAGAGCGAATGCAGTGATAAAAAAGTCCCTCGACCCGCATGGTAGCCAGTGCATGGTATTGCTTTTATGTTCTCTCCCATTCGGTATTATACGGTCAATCACTACTAGAAGTGTGTGCTGATCTTGTTAAGGGGTAGTATCCATAGCGATGATTTGTAGCTCATTCAGATATATCTCCATAAGGCTCGAAATGTTACGACGTAAACTGTTGTTCTATTGCACATGCAACATCAATTTGCCCGCTTTTCTGGCACAATATGAGTTGTGTGTGAAAGCGAAAACTATTTTCTTAGCATGGATATATTGAACTATGAACACGATGCATGGCTATTAGGATTATTGAATATCGTTTCATCTTATTAGTCCGCATTGTAGCTGACACCCAAGTAACTCGTGAGGATTTAGCGGAATAAGCGTAGCAGAGGAATACAATGTAAAATGTTATCGTGGTAATATTACACCAAAGACACCCACACAGTACAGAAGACAGTTCAAGCAGTCATAATTAATGTTGGGTTGTTCCAAATATTCCATTAATATGCTAATCTACAGACCCATAAGGACTAATTAGCCTGGGAGACTGGGATATTCTTAATATATGCGACCTTGCCCTGGCAGTTCCGCCTCGATCACCTGAATGGTTGGAAATTCCGCCTTGATCACCTAAATGATGGATACCCTGACCGTATCTGCGCAACTGGAAATTGACACGATCCATGACAAAACGAAGACAGTTGGGGATATGTTTACATATTAGGCACTGTGTAAGTAATAAAAGACGTCTAGAAGCAATAGAAGATCGAGGTTCCTGTATTCAAATTACGTGAAGGAGTGCATATGCTGCAATCACCCGTTCGTCAAACGCTAATAAGGCTAGTCAGCAAGGGTCCCTCTAAATGACTTAACATATACATAATTTAGTTTATTAAACAAATAATTCAACACATGGGCTGAACTGTGAAGGATTAGTGAGATTTGCTTTGAAACGCAGGAACCGATTGTATGTTTTCTGTCCGAAGCATGCGGTATTGATCTAAAAGGGCATACGGGCATAACCCAATATAGAAAGACATCCAGTCACGGTACAGCTGCATGCTACACGACCGAGACGTCACTTATTTACTGTTGTGCAATTTAACATGCTATTCCTGAATTCGGCTGGATAATGATTGCTGCTCAAATTATTATCTCCTCATCATTATGTTTGAGTTGGCGCGAACATCGTCCGGCATGCCATACCTCCTCCATTCAACATAATGCTGATGCAGTGAGATGGATCGTTGAATAGCCTCCGTGTGAGGATGGTAAATTAGTACGAGTTGACAAAGGAAAGGTCGTTTTTTCTTCAATTTAGAGATGTGTTGAATAAATTTATATGAGCTGCACTCAGGCTGCGACGCACGACGACTGTGAACAACAACAGTGATGTCGTAGCGAGACATGAGCAAGATCATCAGGTCATCATAAGGGTATTGCTATTCCCGCAGCCTCGTTGTTATTCATTGGCTTGTCCCCCTGTTCACCTTTAATGCTTCTTCGTTAAATTAGGTATCATCAAACAGGGAGTCCTATAATGGCTTGGTCTTTGATTTATCTTCAAATCAGAAAGCCTCCAGTAGATGGCATTCTATCATTTTACAACACGCATTCAAACTGCCACTCTCGTTAAAGTTCAATGTAATCATAATGTCGTCTGTACTGAGAACCACCCGGTAATGATTGCCACTTCCATGAAATTATTCCAAGAATTCAACCCACACAATCATCGTCAGTTAATTCAGCATATCGGGAGACTGAAATCAACAGAATGTAGCACGATGAACCTAAATTATTGCAAATCTACTCAGTATGACTTGTTTTTGTTTTCTTACAATCCTTCACAAAACGGTGTTCCCCCAATATTCACTTCACACATACTAAAGAGAACGTTAAGATCAGTGTTTGTCGTTTCCTGTTTTCGATGCGGTTGATACGGTTCTCGAGTGTCATTCGCGCTGTTTCGTGGTACACGGTCACTTATTACTAATTGTGTGTGATGGCTTGTTATAGGTTCAGAATACCTTTCTCTTGCACAGCACAGAATAGTCCGATTGCTCTTCCCGTTTGTGAACGGTACGAAATAACTTATGTCCTTTTACGTAACGTTGACTCCATCGTCAAATTAGATTCTAGTTCCAAAAGCCTCCTTCGGTGAGGATCATTACTGATTTACATATATACTACTTCACGTTCACACACACCGTGTGAGCACAATTTACCCGAAGCTGATTTGGGGTTTATCAATTTCATAGGTCGTTTGCTGACGGATGATATATTCCGAAACTAGCGAGTGTAAGAAGCCCGTGATTACCACCCGATGCCAAATGATGACACATATAGCCGGTGTCGTAGTGGCAGTGGCGGATCCATGATTTTGCGGAAGGGGGGACCCGCTGCAGGTTGACTGCGAGGAAAGCCATCTAAGCGGATCGCTACCATGGGTTGGCTCATAGCGTACATGAACATTTTAGAGACCCGCCAGATAACCGGGAACGGCACTTCCAGAGTGTTCCAAGCGGCATGTACATAACCTTCATATATGGGGTAAATATATGGGAGTGGGCGGAATATTGCGCCCCCCAGCCAAATACTGATGAACGCCCCCCTGAAGGTCGACAGGCCCAGCGGTACCACAAATAGACGCACAAGTAGACATGCATGCCACTCAATTTGTACGGATCGAATGACAACCTAGGAAAAAGTAGAAAGCCATGCGCGCGAAGCGCGCGAATCTTTCCATGTTTTTCATTTGAATTAGTGTTAATTTGTCCTCAATATCTGTAACTATCACAAAAAATACACCTCGCCCCGCCACCTACAGAACAAATCGCTTTAATCGCGTTTTAAGACGATTTTATTTCTATTATCCAATTACAACATTTTCCAGAAGGGGGGGGGCAGGCCCCCTGCCACCCTTAATCCGCCCCTGAATGGAAAACAGTATGTATTAAGTTACGCGATACTTGGTACAGTAAGTTAGGGCGTAATAAAGGATGGGGTCAAAGCACATGGTGTTAGTTTAGATTCCTTCGGTTTAGTTATGTTTAGTTTAGCTCAGTCTAGCTCAGTTTAGTCTAGTCTGGAAGGGTCACTCATGAATGACATAATCCTCATGAACAACCTTTCCATAAGTCTATCACACTCACACTCTTAGACAAAAGAGTGTGTGGGAAGCTATTCCTCTCAATGATCACTCTTTGTGAAAAGAAATATTTTTGGATGTCTGATGTGCATCGTTTTCCGCGAAGTTTTAGGCGATGACCACCCTATCAGAAGTAACATTGGAAAACTCAATCAAGTAATCGGACGGAGGACCATCGAATCTATGAACGGTTTAACAAACATGTTGCGAATTATAAAACTAAACGACAATACGAGGCTAACTATCGTACAATCCTATGCAACAACAGCCATGCAGTATGACAATTGCGCATACACAGGACATGTTCCTGCGTAGGTATGCGCGTACGTGGTGCTCTGTATTCGCATTATGGTGAGAACAGCAGTCTAGCGCAGCACAAATAGACCAAGTTGTAATTGCTGTTTAATTTTCGCACATATTACCTCTCAGTGCCTCCCAAGTACACGACTAAGCTATTCTGAAGTAGGTGTCAGGAATCACACGATGTGAGGCATCAGGTATGTATCACCCCGAGGGTGAGATGATGAGTGTTACTGATTGTGGATTCATGTGAAATCGAACTAGGCGAGGAATTGCAGACGTTCCGTCTTAATAAAAAAAAAATGTATACCCAGCAGGAGTTTTATTCCAAGTACGTAGTGATCAGAGAAATAACGTTTTGTTTCTGTCCCTTGTGTATCTGGCGGTCTATCTTTAACCGAGATCTTCTCCACGCATGTTCCATGACCCTCCTCCGATGTTTTGCTTCGTGAATGAAATCATTGTACCAAGGTGTGCTGGGCCGGATGTTCACAGTTCGTCTCGGTGACGGGGCATGTTTTGTTTATCAAGCAGGGTGGAAAGAACAAAGAGCATTATCATAGCTGATAACAACTGAGTCTGGATCAGAGACTGATGAGGGCGTGTACAGAATTAACAATATCACTACGGAAGGCGTCAGTGCCAATTGCGTTGAATCGACGTCACGATTCTTTTGAACGTTTGGTCTCTCTACAAACGATTGACAGCTGAATGATTAGATATGCCTCATGGCATGAAAGTCATGAGATTCCGTGGATCGTGTGATAACAAAATTTAAGGTGTGTCCGCACTGTTGTGTAGAACCAATAACAGGCTGCGATAGACAATTGAATGTCAGTAAGTTATTAAATTCAACTGCATCAGTGCCATTGTCAATGTGGTTGTTGAAATCACCAGTGATTAATAACGGTAGCGATTCCATGTGATAATAGTCGATTACAGCCAAACATTCCTCTAGGAAATCAGCAAACGAGCACCCCGTATATTTATTCTAGGGGCGATGAAACAGGACCAGCAAAAGTTTTTGCACTGATAATGCCAACATGCACAAACGATTTGGACCGTGATCCAGTGTCACGGGTTTCAACGGTAAATCCAGATTCATGCAAAATGGCAACTCGTTTACTTTCAATAATGGAGTAGTCATAATGTTTCGGCCAAGATTCACATTTCTCTGACAGCAACAATGTCAAAATTATTTTTGAGAACAAAGTCAACAAATTCAATAGATTTGATACGCACAGATCTGGTGTTCAATATGCAAAATTTCGTATGGGTTTTCAACGGCTCAGTGCTGTGGATGTTCACAGGACTACCGATTGAACTCGAGTTATTGTTACCTCGTGACTTTCTATGGCCAGCTCTCTAACCCCGACGGGTACGTGGCCTAATCCGACGGGTTTCGGTTGAGTTGTTGCGTGTACAGAAAAAGGAATTCTATTCAACTTGCTTACACTCTTTTCCTAAAAAATGACACTCTCCTGGGAAAGTAATTTCACGTTGAAAGCTGTGCAGGAATTTAGCCGAATATCGACTGTCACGAGATTCCGCCAACCCTCCATCGGTGATCTTAACAGAGAATAATATACACTCCTCCACGTCACTCGATTACCTCAACCCTCCATCCTCCGGTCTAATGCTACCAGACGTATTTTATTACGTTCACATTGCAAGATTAACAGTGTCACTAACCTTTGTCCAGATATGGCCAGGGTCCCCACCATCTGGGTGATCGATCATGGTGGAACTGCCAACCATCTAAGTGATCAAGGCGGGTAGGCTACTGTTAGGTATAAGGTTGCGGATCTGAATATTGCTGAAATATCTAGTACGGCCCAACATTAATTTTAACTGCCTGTAATTGTCCATCTTGAATGGCTTTGGTGTAAGTACCTGGCGAAAAAAATGACCACGGATACATCTCACCTTGTATTCCTCTGCTACGTTATTTCGCGGAATCGTCACGAGTTTCTACAGTATCAGCTAGAATGCGAACAAACAGAATGACACGATACTCAATGATCTTATTCAGTCCGGGTGAAAACCACCTTTTGGGGTGTGACATTACACGGAAATTTGTACAATATTTTCAGCCGTTATTGAAACACGTCAGCCAGTCAGTGGTACGATAGTGCTGAAACAATCGCTAGCTCCGAGGGGCTGGGTAATATAACGTCGAATCGAGGTCGATAAAAAGACGTAATTCGACTCAGCCTAGGCCCCTAGGCCTGAAGTATTATAATAGCAACGAATTTTATTCAGATTTGCTTTGATATTCATGTAAGGCAACTTGTTAGGAACAAACAAATTGATATTAGGATGTAGGTCTGATTATACGCTCAACTTTGGCCTAGCCCAGGCCCGACTCAGGTGATGATTCAGTAGTTGTAACAAGGGTAACAAGATTCAGTAGTTGTAACAAGGGTAACAAGAGTAGTTCACTGGCTCTCGAGGCAACTCGGTCCCACACCAACTCGGTCTCGGGCAACTCGCACATAATATTCTCAGTAATTGCCCTAGATTCATGATGTGTAATGGAATTCCATTTCTGAACAGTAACATAATCATGAGGATGAATTCTCCATTCGAACAGGTCATATTTTCGGCAGGGTACCGCTCTAAGTGAGAATTTGGGGCTTTTACTTGATTGGGGCTTTTCACATAGGATGGGCTATTGTACAGACATTTTTAGAGAATTCGATTTTTTTCCTGATTATTTCCCTAAAAAACCTGCGTTTGCATATGTACTCAATGTAAATGTGGCAAATCGAAAACGAAATGAAACCTTAGTTGCAATTCAGAATTAAAAATCTAGTAAGCAACAACTGACATTGGTTCAGTTATTATAGGCCTAGACCTAGAAGCATTTTTTTCTTCATACATGAGTCATATTATTATGGATATATGGAAGAATCAACTGATTACTGCTTAAAATGACATTTTTGTCCATAAATCTACTCACCGAGAACTGACCCGTTGGAATAGTAACCCAGAATTAGGGCCTGACAAATGTCATTTTCGCTTTTTCGGAATAGAAAATGCCCTAAATACGACAGAAGTGCCCAACATGATTATAATTTATTTAATAAATTGTGAAAGATTGGTAGTGTATATTCCATTTTAGAAGCTCATTTTTCCATTAATTCATAGCAAATTATTAGTGCAGGCCCTGCACCGTGACAGAAAACTAGAAATTACAACTTTCTGAGGAGGGTGAATGACGATTCCTGCTCAATTTGAGGAATAAAATCCATAATCAAGCCTATCTGTGTCCATTTTAGTCATGGTGACTCAATAGAATACGTTTTGGGGGCTGAAATCTGTCATTCACATCTAGCAAGTTTCAGAATTTCGTATAGCCCGGCTTGGTGTTGGGTCGACTGAGCTGCATTGTCAACCCGTGTCACAGCTCGCGAAGGCTACGCGATACACTACACGCATTGCGCTCGCAGCACGGGCACTGAATGAGTTGAAACTAGCGTTGGCCCGTGATGAGATTATAGCGAAGCGACTGTTCCACGAATATCACGGCATTATTTTGTTCATCCGAATTCCGTTGTCAGCAATCTCCCCAAACTCCGTAATTTTCTGTTTTTCACTTGGAAGTTTGGGTCACACACTGTAGGTATCAGACAGGTGCAATGCATTATGGGTAAGTGTTATGTTGGCACCCTCGATTTGGGGTTAGGACCCTCGTTCGGGGGCGTGATTTGACACCCCTTTTTGAGAGTTTAGTCCGGACTGTATAACATCGACCTTTCATATGACAGCGTTAACATTAGGACATGACAAAATTAAACCAAACTGTGAACTGACTTGATAACTGAATAACATGTTGAAGAAGCAGGCTGCCTGTTTGTATATTTTTGCCGATGCGTTCGCTTAACAAGAATACGCAAACCTCTCATTCGACCAAAAATGTTCCTAAAGAGATACCAACGTTTCGAGGGACCAGATGGAGTTTTTTTGTCATGATCGTGCTATTATTCGGATGTCGTAGAGTCGATGGTTTGATTCCTGCCTGACATCCTGAGATCCAAGATACAATCCACGCCCATGACGGCTAATTTCACGCTTGTTCATGATAGACATAAACTTCTCTTCAATATCAATGAGTCCCATAGTACTTCACGCAAACACGAGAATCACGGAGGACGTTAGGAAAACTGTATGCGATATTTGCTCAACTAGAATCGTCTAGTAGGTTACGTCGGATCAGCAGCGTTAGACTCGTGAAGAGTCGTGTCACGGCAGAACGTTTTGTCTCACTGTGCATATGATTCTTCCCTGCTATCAATTGGATGTCGTAGAGTTGATGGTTTGAATCCTGCATGAGGGCAAAGATCCAATCCACACCCATGACAGCCAATTTCACGCTGCTCATGATAGACATAAATTATTCTTCAAGATCAATGTGTCCCATAGTACCTCACACGAACATGAGAATCACAGAGGACGGTAGAAAAACTGTGACCGATATTTGCTCGACTGGACTCGTCTAGTAGCACACATCAGATCAGCAGCGTTATACTTATAGAGAGAGTGGTGTCACGTGAAAACGCATAGTCTCACTGTGCATATGCTTCTTCCCTACAATTGCAAATCACAAATGATGATATTTCTGACAATATGCAAGTCACGAATTCATTCGAAAACAGAATGAGAGGGCCCTCGAGTCGGGGAGCTGAATCAAGCATCACTGATTAATACTGTCGCCTGGCAACATTTTATTCACATAGACATATGAAACACAATTAAAGGCCCCCTTCAAGTATAGATCGAAGGGCATGGCACAAACCAATAAGACACAAACAGCAAAACATGTCTAGGAACTTCATTAGAGAACTTGGCAGTTTGTTGACAAATTTAGTCATCTCTTGCGACGTTATGCGCCCAGATTGCTTGAATAATATTACCATTCCATTGTTTGTTTCAGAAAACCCCATTTGAAATTGACATTTAGCTTCACTAAAATTGCATTAACTGCTCTGTTTTGTTAATCTCTCATTCTTCGACACAGACATATATTCCCCTATTCCATCTATTCTCTATCGCATGCATAACGCTGTTGAACTTGACGCCCGATAACATGATCGTATATGTGATACGTCGTATCGTGTCGCATTATTGTCAACAGGTCAATGGAAGTGTGAAAGATGACTTGGAATAATATGATTCCTTCTTACTAGAATATTAGGAAATCCAACCCTGGAACCGACTTTCAGTTGACGAGAAAGTGAAAAATGAGGCAATTTTACTATTACGTAACGTCTTAATGAAATCACGGGGTGGGGGTGTGAAGACCTGCTCGTTGCAAAGTCCACACATATTTTACCTGAAAAACTGAATTGTAAAGAATATGAAGATGCAAGTATTCATTAACGTTGTAGAATGAAATTATCTTTCCACTTATGTGGGAATAAAAATAAGAAATTTTTACTGTGTGAACTCAACAGCGACATTCATTTGGTTCCCTTTGCAACGTCATCGTACCCAAACAATTCATGTGGATAACACAAAAACGAGGTGGGTGTGAAACTCCAAATTTGAATAATTTTAGGGGTTATGAAATACGCTCTTTATAATTTATATCTATATGTTAGTTTCAAAACGATCCGCTCCCATTTCCACGATGCGAGTTTACACTTCCATTGGCATTCGATGCCTTCACCTTTTTGCGATTTATCGACCCCGATAGTTTATTACGACTCGTTGCGCAAACGAATAGAATCTCTTTGAAAGCAATGATCACTGCTGATGTCGTTAATCACTCGGCCACGAACGCGATGTCGTTTATGTCCAGTCAGAATGGTATTAAAATAACAATAGGCGAATGAAAGAAAACTGCAGCCGCCTAAATTGCTGACACCCGGTAGACACTATTGATGAAATAATAAATATGATATTGAAAATATTTATCTCCGATGATGCGAAAGCAGGAGGTAAGAGGAGGAGAGAGCGGGGAAGCGCTGGCCTAGTCGACGTCGCTGGTCTCAAGGAGTGGCTGTAAATCAGGATAATTTCATTTAGGCTCCGGGGCCTTGATGATGGACATATCGTGTCCTGACTGAGCGTTGGGAGAGTATTAGGTGTTATGTAATATACGTTGCATCTCTTGTGACGTTGAACTAGAACTAGGCACGTTGTATGGTCGGAAAAGCAACAACATAACAACTAAAATAGGTAATTAATATACATGGATTTTTTACCTAAGCGAACCAGGCCAGCACATGTTAAGGTCGTGGTCGCCTCCCCGCTCCGAAAGCACTATTTGTTTTTGAGTCACTCACGTAGGTCGAGAGCCCACTTTCAGCACCCGGAGTGCAATCACGTGTGACGACATGAGCGCTTCATGCTTGCGGTAGTTACTCACCAGTTTCATTCCCGGGAGTTCGCAAGAGGACCTCCTCGCCTGGACCAGGAAGTACGAAGGAACACGTACATACACACATACATATCACATACATACATACATATTCATACTTTCGAAAATCTACAAACTCGCGTGATTTCGGATTGTGTAACGCAGTGCTGTGTATTGTCACTACGCAAAGTTGTATAAGTTATGTTGCCTTGTTAATCAGAATAATCGTTAACAAACACCACTCTCAGGGCAAAATCCTACACGTGCACGTAACGTTTCTGATCAATGTCTCCACAATTGATCTTGACGTGCTGACATGTTGTATAATATTACTACTCCATCCTCACACGTCTTGCCGGAGGCTCCTTCCCAAATTGAATAAAACTAATATATGTGGAACATTATATCATATCTTATTGTTTTCGTGATCTCTGACTTACCTCCCACCGCACAGAGCTCATAATGGGAACTCGATCACATTAGGTGAGAAACATGTTGAGCGCTCATTTCCTGGCTCAGTATCATCGTTATAACCTGTGTGAAGAATCACATCGGACCATGTGTTAAAACGCTGACTAATTCATAAAGGCATTGTTTTCGGAGCCTGATAAGGAAATGTCCGACTGTTTATGGATTAGGATGGAAAGAGCGGCATCTACATTCTACAATCTACATCCCCAGCCCGCTGCGGGATTAGGACTTATCCCTGAACAATCCGAAGTGAGTTCTGAAGTACAATATTACAAACTAATGCCACACCTTCAGAACAGGTGAAATGCACGTTTGAAATGCTAGCATCACACTCCATCGGTTACCAATATATTAGGCATTAGACACAATTCCACAAGCCGCGGAT
>JAODTT010436421.1:0-12453 GCA_025400115.1 Pentamera pediparva
AGGCCTATATAAAACCAAATGTCTGGATTTGCTGTGGATTTTACATGAGTCATGAGGTGAAGTGTTCAATTTGAAACTTAAAATTTGGTAAGAACATAGTCCTAACCTTCTCTAGCCTAACGTTTGGCCAATGGTTAGACCCCAGACCCACTATGTATGAAGGCCAGGACGTTAGTCTAGGCTCACTCACAAACTGAAATGCTTAGGCCCCTAGGCTAGCCTAAGTTAGGCTTAGGCCTAGTTCATACAGTTAAGGCTAGGCCTAGCCTAACTGAGTTTTTCTTCTCCTCCAGTCAAGCCCATTGCCAACGATGGGAGATTGTCACCAGAGCAAATGGGATGAACCACATTTCGATATAAACTTGCTGTGTCAGTTCTTGCTGTTGTCAAACTCATAATCAAGATCCAGATCAACAGTTCTGGTAGGCTTCTCACCAGTCTCAGTAATGTTGCCTGGCTAGAATTTTAGGAAGTGAAACTGAGTCTATGAGAGTGAACATTTTGCTCTGAGGGCGGGAGAGCCAACCCTCCTCAAAAATGTACATTCCCTCCATCAAACTGAACGTAGTATCAACTTGTGGGGATATCGGGAGTCTGGAATGATTAGGCAAGTTGATTTTTCATGATTCGGGGTCAAAATTAGTTTCTGAGAGTACAACAAATGACTGAAATGGTACGATTCGATTGGTCAGTATTCATATTCTGCCCTGTAAAAAAACAGCCAACCAACAGACCATCTGGGCGGGAAGCTTGTTTTGATCCCCTGGGAATCACTGATCTGAAGCTAGCATGCACAGGATTCGCACCGTAGCCTTTCCACTCCCCCTCAGCTGTTTGATCGTCATCCGCGAAAACATCCGCAATTATTAAGCATTATCACTCCAGTATTGGGTCGTAACGGCGTGAAAATTCACAAAACTACAAACAAACTGTCGAGACAAATAAGGCACTGCCTAATTTTACAGGGACAGCACTTTTCAACAGCACAGCAGATGGACCCAAATGATTTTCCAGGGACTCTTTCTTTGAGGGGGAACATTTTACGGGGTACGGTTTCTTCTCGACACTGGTAAAAAACGAAAATCACTCCAGAGTATATATGAGTATATATATATGCAATTTTCAAATTTGGTGGATTCTCACAAAACTTAGTGGATACCCTGATAGCACCATAACGTTGGCTCAATGTTGGCAACTGCGTTGGCAAATACGTTGGTCGAACGTATTTTAAAGGTTGGGTGCTCGTTGGCAAACCGAGCAGCCAACGGTTTTTTAAACGTTGGGCCATCGTTGTCCCAACGTTGAGCCTACCATAACATCAACGTTGGTTCAACGTTGGCCTAATGTCTGACCGCCGACAGTACGTCCACCGACGTTGGTTCAACGTTGGTCTAATGTCTGACCGCCAACAGTATGTCCACTGACGTTGGTTCAACGTTGGTTTAATGTCTGACGGCCAACTGTTTGTCCACTGACGTTGGTTCAACGTTGGCCTAATGTTTCACTCCCAACCCAACGTTCTGCCAACCTTTGCTGACCAATGACCATTGCCAACGTTGGGCCAACATTGTGCCAACGGTGTGTGCTGTCTGGGTACCCGGTTCATAAATCTTCCATTGAGCACATTAACGCCATTCCATGAAATCCAGAATCTAATTCTTGGGAGATGGAAGTTTTCTAGCAAAACCCAAGCATCGAAAAATATCTATATCATTCCGATTTATGTCAGATGCGGATAAAAGCTCGTTGTTCTAGTTTATCATTGAAGTTAGCACTGCACAACCTGGCACCATCCTACTTCCAGGTCTCATCAACTCAAATACATCTGGAGAGCATATTAGAGCATGCGTGGCTCTCCCACTGTGCCTGGACGTACTCTTCGCCAGGCATGAGACGTTTGCGGATCCGTCGCTTTCGGTGGCGGGACCTACATTCTGGAATGCTCTACCAAACAAGGTCGAGGTGAAACGCTTTCGGATTCTGTATCCCTTCAGAATGAAACTAATAGACATTTAATTGTTAGCGTTATCATATGTATTGTACGTTTTGTATTTTTCATCTTTTGTTGAGTGCTATTGAATCCGGCTGTTGCACGCTGTATCGGAAGCTATTTTCGCATTGACTAATGGTATTGTATCGTATCAATTATAGAAAGCTTATTTCGTAGGATCTGGCTGGGGTTAGGGATTGGGGCTAGGAATTTCGGCAAGTGTAGCGAATCATGGAAATTCTTCCGAAGCAGTGCGCATTGGCCCATTGAATATTTTCTACGGTATGGCCCAACTAGGGTTCGGCTGTTTGCCATGAGATGGTAGGTGAAGATCCAAAAGACATTTCTTGAATACCTTGAGGCATAAAAGCGATATAACTATGCTGGCTGCTGCCTCCCTACTGCCGTCTCCGGGATAATTTGGGACGCAAGGGATTAATTATCCAGGCACACTCGCAGCGGTGAGGTCGCGTCACGCTCCGCCGGGCATCGCTTGACGTGGCGGCCGTTTCCGGTAGTCTACTACCGGTTCCGACCGGCTGGTGAACGAGGGAAGACGTGTGTGAAGACTGCTCTCTGATATGGTGGTCATGTGATTAACACTTTGAGGCATGGGAGCGCTTTAACACGCTCTGCTGTCTCTCCGGTTCTGTCTCCATGATTATACAATACAGCTGGCGAGAGTGAAATGCAATGAAGGCTGGGTGTGTTAGGAAATAGCCACCGAGGAAACAAGAAATATAACCTGGGACTCGAAGGGTTGAAACACAAATTTTTGGTTCATTTATTACTGGTACCCGGTTTCGACTTTTGACCCCTCAAGACCGGTTTTAACCACAACATGGTTTGAGCTGGATTGAAACCGGGCAAAATAGTTTTAAACCGCTCAAAACTAAAACATAAGGTTGAAGGCTACTGACAAGGATATGCAATTGGTCTTGATTGGGTAGAATATAAAGTATAATGTATACCATACAGTGCATATATGATCTGTTTTTAGGTATTTTTTATTTAGTGGCTACTCTTTTCAACAATTCTAATTTATACAAGATTGTGGAGCTAATGAAGATGCCAAGTTTCCAATGACAATTTTACTTCTGGCCGCACACAGATACGGTACCGTATACATATATAGTATGTCTGACATCTGTATGGTTCTAGTAGAGCAGCCTGAACATCCACACTATTTATAACATCAGTCAATAACGATACGGGCGACAAGGTTTCATTGGGAGGGGGTACGCCAATGTACATGATCCCTGGCATTCAACGACAACCAACACGTATAGGTCTATATTGTGACAATCATGAATCGTGATTATTCAGTGTAGGCCTTCATTTATTCAAATACACGTAACACGGGGCTTATGTATCCTCTAGTTTAGAACGACATGATATGCCCATTGCCGCAGCGATTGATGGGGAGGCGGATTCGCATGAATGGGCACGCGTAGCTGCCAAATCTTTGCAAGAACAACACCAGTTGAGTAGTTTCACACAAAAATAGAAACACCGTCATTCCTCATCATACGGGCATGCAGCCATAGGCCCCTGTTGAGAAGTACAAAGCTGCAAAATATAATGAAAAGCGCACAATTTCCCACCATTCGGGCAGTGATATTGAAACGTACAAAGGACGGTTATCAAGTGATAGCGATTTTCAAAAATGCGTTTGAAAAATGTATCCAACACAGCATACGGTATCTTGTATGCATGGCAGCTTTTGCAGAATGTATGTGTATACTTAGGTAAATCTAACATTGCATTTGTCTAGGTCACATTGGCGTCGAAAGTTGGCACAAGTTGGCAAAGGATGTCTCATGACTCTGACAAATGTTGAAAAATGATCCTCCTCTCCAAAAGTTTCACTTACCCATCTATAGAGGACATCGCAACGCGCACTTTCGATTCACGGGGAGCAGAAAGCCACCCGTGAGCATGAGGCAAGAGAATGGGGATAACCTTGGGTGCGTTTCTGTCAACTGTTAGTGTTAGCTAACTGACTCGAACAGGGAAACCTGCGCGTTTGTGAGTTTCCGCGAACTTGTTATTCGCGTTTTCTTTTCGGCGCATATTATCGGCCCCGTGCAATATGGACAATAATGGTTAAGCGTTCCGAAAACAACATTGCGCGCTGAATAGTGTGCGTGGCCTCATCTAACAGATAACTAACGGCATCTGGGTACGTCAGATATCTGTTAGATAATCACATGATCACATGACTTGACAGTCAATCAGATATCTTTATTGAATGAAAATTACGTAATTGTCAACAAAAAACTAACACTAACAGTTGACAAAAACGATCAACATTACGTCGTGATGCACACATATTTTCCGCTATGCAAATCCTAGCTGATAACATACGGTGTGTGGGACCCTACGTCAGACTGGAGACACAACACATCATTGGAGCCACTGGAGTACTCCCAGTCCCTGCAACTCAGCAGTAGCGTACCTGCCCTGACAGGGAGTCAGGAGCCAGAGTGTTACATGACAAGAAATATCAGGGTGGACATACTGAGCATTTCGGGGAAGTGCAGAGGGAAACGAGTAACAGATAGGATAATAAGGACGGGGACTGAAAGAGAAGTGGAAAATCGGACACGGGTAGACTGGAAACGATGGGCCATAATTCGCGTCATGGACCCGGCAACGACCAAGATCAGGTCTTCTGGTAGTATCTTGGACCATGCCATTGAGACAGCCTCGGAGTGAATGTGGCGTCATAGAATCGTTTCTCCACCTTGACACTGTCACCAGCGGACCCGCGCCGTGCGAGCCCGCGGGGTCGCGAAGGCACATGGAGTCATGGGGTGAATTGGTTTATGGGCAGATAAATAGAGCTATATCGTTCAGCTCCGTTGTGTTTCTAGTCTTACACCATTCTGAAGAGGTATTGACGCTCAGTGGCGATGCTGAGCTCCCCCCATACATGGCTGACCATACCACACCTCGCCCCATCCTTTCCGCATGAGCAGTACCAGTGTGTTCGACGTCAGGGTGTTAGGGTGGCGTGGAGATGAAGGTCGGTGCATGGCCTGATCCCTTACTATCAGTTGTGTGCTCCGGGCAAATTACCCGCCTTCCGAAGTTCCGGCAGACATTTCTATCCATTGTTTCGTCAGCATGGGACATAGGGGCCTAGGGCGTTCGGGCATGCCGCCGGGTTTCCCATGGCTCGTGGTTGGCACATCTTCGCTGGTCCCTCGGGCACTCATGCGGAAGGGTCGGACCTGAGGCTAGTCGCCTACCTGAGGAAGCCAAATTATTGGGAGCGCGTTCCATGGCGAGTTCGCCCATGAATGAGTGAGTGAGTGAGTGTGGAGAGTGGGTATACAATACATGCTAGGAAGTGCCACTTTGTTAACCTCGAAGTTACTTTTTGAGGAGGACGCATCAAATTAGCCGTGTATGACGCTGCCGACAGTACCACTTTAAGCATCAGCGTCCTTTTTCGAAATTTCGCAAAAAAGTGCTGCCACTCTATGTTAAATGGGCCTACATAAATTATGGATATCACTCTGCAGCTGATCGACTATCACGCTGGCTGAGATCCAATAAGGTTTGTCTGGTTTAAGCTAACCGATAAGATGGCACTGAACCATGACGATAATGGACAAATATGGGACAATTGCAGCAGGAATTGTTGGCGCCATCTAGCAGGCGCTTTGTCTGATTTGGCCATAAGTACAGGTACTGACGCATGACGACCCTCTGCTGACGTATCAGTCTCCCGTGTGATGGACTTATTCTGGCTAAACTTTGACATTCTTCAGCTGGTTAGCATGATAACCAGATCGGTGCATGCGACCGATATCGACGCTGTTGGATTTGGACTCCGCCGTCATTCCTGAGGACGAGTGCCGATGAAACGGAAGGGGTGAATATGAAGGGTTTATGGAGGCTGCACCGGAACCTATAGCCTACCAGCAGACCAAGGAAAAGTCTTAGTAGCGAATGTTTTCATCCTAAGTTTGCCGTCAACTGGTCAAAGTCTAGGAATTCATCGAGCGCTTTCATTCTCGTACTGCCACAGCCTTGGTAAGTAAAACGCTGATTTGCGTGCATCATCAATTCGTTATTTGCACATGCATGTTTAATATAGATGCAGTGAATGGCAAAGATCTGTGTTCGGTGTATATTGACACTGTATTAAGGCGCGTATCGGCGAATGCGCGAATGACTATCTAAGCAGAGCGCAATTACAGGTTGGCGTGGAGCGTGAGAGGAAATATTGTATCCAACAAACCCCACAGGGACGTAGCTAAGGTCATATGATTAGCTTAGGGGAGTGGGGTGAAGAAGCTACAAAACTCCATCTGGAAAACGTAAAAATTCAACCAAGTGTAGAAGTGTCTGGAGGGGCTGCTAGAGATATTTTAGGGGTGGAAAGAGGCGGGTAGCAAATGTGGACACACTGGTTACAGTGCAATGGATTGAATGAAATATTAAGAGCATATCCAGACAGATCCAATAAAAGGGGCACAATTTGTGGAATCTTCCGAGCAAATAAATGTACTATTTCCCCAATACTCCACGTGTTTATTATTCATGACTGCCAATGAAGGGGGCGCGCGCCTGTTGTGCGCCCCTCTGAATACACCACTGTTAATAGTTGCAGACAGTTCGACGTCAAAACAGCCTCCATGGATGGAGAGAAGTTCACTAACATTCCTGAACGTAATTCGAATTTCACAGCAATTGCCAGAGTCCCCCCTGAATATGGAGCATGCACAGAACATTCCGATAATGTTCAAATCTTGTCTCCTCCCTGCCCAAATTTCACATATTCTTCGTCAAATTTGTGTCGTATCCTGTCCAAATTGTTACCCTCAATGAATTTTGGGCCAGTGTGTGGCCCTTTCCCCAACAAATCTGTAAACAAGCTATAAGAAGTATACTGCTTATTTCATGAACATTATGACATACTTGTCAGACGATCTAGTGCCCTATGTCGGCGGAGGTGCATTTTGCAATTTTACGCAAGTACCCATCATGTCCATTTAATGATCTTTGACCCTGGCCATTATTTGGTCAAAGGTGACTCATTGATAAATGGACATTATGTCCAAATATTCCGTTGTCGATATCTTAAACAACTCGGATTTTATAAAACATGACATCAGATTTTACTGTTTCATGTCTAATGACATTGTATGCCCGCTTATCAAAAATCTGTGAACAAGCTACACGGAGCACTACCGTAGGAACCGTATGACGCAATTCCAAGAAAATCCAAAGTTCTTCGTAGGAGAAGATGCCTACTCCAAATCTCCGATTGTAAACAGAATAGCCCGATGTGCCCCTTGAATGACCAAGGGTCGAGAGTGACTCAGCGGTCAAGAAAGTTAGGTATACATCCATCGAAGACTGAGTTCCGTGAGGGCCCACTGGGCCTACTTTGTTTAACCTGGTTCGACTGTTTTGTCACTCGTCATAAGTTATGAGAAGCATTGCAGAAGGAGCATTATGGCAAAATTCATGAACATCTGCTACTCTTTTCGGGAGATGCATCCCCCCCCCCTTAGATGTCCTTCGATTTCTGAGCACCCCAACGGAACCACTGTTCGATTGTAGCACTGTATTATGAAGATTGCAAATTATTTTTTAATTCTTACACATCAGTCCATTATACCCCTTCGATGATTTTTGACCTCAAATTCCTAAACAACCCAGAGGATACATTGTATCCAATGGAGAGAGGGGCGGGCCAGACTAATAATATGCCGCAAATTCCAAAAGTTGCCGATTTCACTGCTATTGTAGGCGAAGTCTCGATCGAGACGTTACTGTTGTTTGCTTTCTTCGTCGCTCCATGGTCTGATGGTCCATACTACGAAATTCTGCACTCATGGAAGTCATCCCTGATATATTATGTAGAGGAATTAACGAGATTGCGCGGGCTTTTGTCGGTTAATTTGCTGTAACGTATAATAAGTGAGGACGGGACCGTCTTTATATGAGACTATTGCTGTTGCAGGAAAAAACATCAGTTTGCTACCCGGAAATTCAGAGGTGATCTTTCCTTTGAACTCACCTCGTTCACCCCTGTAGTTGAGGCTGCGATTGTGAGTGCGTCGTGCTTGATTGATGTAACTAGCACCTGCGCTTTCTGTACAGGCGCGCCCGCCGAAGGACAATCCTGCTGGTTGCAGACGCCTATCAGTGATGTCCCCCCGCGGAATTTTGCTAACCCTCAAATAATAGTGCCTAAAACCTTTTTTCAAAACCAAATTTGTGCCACTTATCAATGTCTGATGGGGTTGGCTCCTCCTGTATGTGAAAGGGCATATTTGAAAGTCCAAATGGTGTGAGTTTGGTGGGAATCCAGCTGGATTTTGGCAAATTTGACATTTCACAGCTGTGACCCCGAGCAGAACCGGTGGTCGGGAGGTATCACGTCGAGTGGAAGTCGTCTGCTAACCGCAAGCTCTCCTTGGCCGAATGAGTAATCGGTCGAGGTATGGTAATTTGTAAGTGCCATTGTTGCTACACTTCTCAGCTTCACGATAAGCAGTGGCTTTGGCCTCTCGGAAGGTCCCGCGGGGCTCCGGGGAACCCTCAACTATGGCGATTTAGTGTGTAACCAGTGTCAATGGGGCGTCTATTGGGAGGCTGCTACCTGCACCAACATTGAACTTATTCGAGGCCAGAGTGGAGCACAGCAGGATCATCAAGGGTCATTCAACCTACTATCCTTGGGCCACACTCGCTGAGAGTGGCCATCCAGGTGAATCCAGGTGAACTGCCTTCTGTTATGGAGATTTATGGGCAACATATACTTTTGATACAGAGGAGCGGTCAACATCAGCCAAGCTGAGAGAATGAAGAGGGTTACTTGTTTGGTTAGCACCTTTCATTGGTAAGACTTGAACACTTGATAATAGAACACATGTTTGTGATGAACAGTTTTTTCCTCTCCAAATTTTTGCCTTTTCCTGCCTAATTTTGTGTCATCTCAGACATTTGTCAGGGCAGCAGTCTGTCAACACCATGATGACTCTCTGGATGGCTGTGAGCAGTCACGTTGGACATGAATCTTCCGCTCGCCCAGGTTCCGAAAAAGTGGTCGGATACTGGAGTACGCTGACCCTCCATCCGATGGGATGTAAAATGGTGGTCCCGGGAGCAGGTTGGGATAGGGTACACCCCTGCCACGATATCATCTGAGCACTAGTCGAGAAGAGAGGGCGAGTTATCCCCGGTGCTCATCAATGATCAAAATGGCCAGGGTTCCTTGATGAGCCCTAATCAGTTTCCTAGGAACAATCAAATCGAATCAATTAAATTTCAATAATAATATGCGACTCATCTGAAACAGACAACACCTTTATCGGCATCATTGAGAGAATGGTCTGTTCATTGATTTTTACGTCACCCATGAAGGAATGCATTCTCCCCCGAGGGAAAAAATTGCTGAGTTCGCAAGCAATTTGCTTCCCAAGAGTTGCCAGCTGCTTATCAATCTCAATTTTGATTTGCAAAAGTTGCAGTACCTGTATAATGCTAATTGTTATTCCCAAGAATTGCCAGGCAATAATTGCTAATCAATTCTCTAATACTATTTTGTCCCTTGCTGTCACAAATGATTATCAAATACTTGTGTACCAGAATTGCAGCGATTTTGCCTGTGTTATATTGTTTGGAAAAGATCTTGTGTTCATTCTTTCTCTGCACATCTCTTTTCAGCTCCCACCTCTCCAGAATCGAGTGTGAATAATTCAACACACCCCATGTGACATACATGTACTACGTGTTGTATACGTATCAATGAGGCCCCCAACCCAAGTGATAATGTGCAGGTCTCAGTAAAGCTACATTCTGATGGAGTGATTAAGTGCCTAGCCTACTATAAGGGACACAGCCTATGGGGGCCTTCTGGGCTCTAGGAGAAAGCTATGGCTCCTTGCTATATCATCGATGAAGATTGTAAATGAGGCCGGGACACTGTATGTCACATTTACTCAATGTCCCATTATTTAATGACCAGAGCCTTGAATGTTCTCATTGTGAATGGAGGGGATATTTACTGATGTGGTAATAATAACTTGGCAAAGGGAACACTCACAACTAGTATAATGATACCCCAGGGTAGACGTTATCTGAGGTTGTTCTGGAAGTTGGTTGAACTTGTTACTGACATGATCGTAATTTTGGAGGTCGATGGAACAAATGCCAACAGAGTAGGAAATCATAACATTCCCAGGGAGATGCGCATCTAATTGTAGAATGCAATTTTATTAGGTTACTCAATAGAAATACATGCAGACCTACACGCAGACCTTTTGCATGTATTTACATAACCTGAGAGAGTGCTAGGGACCTGTGAGGAACTATATCTGATACCCTGGATGCTGGTATCTGCAGCCACTTACTGTACTCTCCCCCACGATTGTGAGTGTATCATGATGAGGTTGAAGGCCAAAGGTAATGAAAATATGACTTCATTTAATATTGTACCTTAGGGATGGTACACTGAGGTATCTGAACCGCAATTCGTAATTCAGCTGATGAGTGTGCGAAAAGTAGCAGCAACTGTTATCGTGCAACAAGCTTTGTCACAGGGGGACGGCAGGAACCTCCGTAACACAGAGTCAATGGGAAACAAGTACTTTCTGAAACCTTGTAACAAATGAACCATGAATGGGATCCAGATAGAAACTACAGCAATGCAACATGCTAGTAATTAGAATCCTCCAATTTCGGGTGTGGGGTAATCGTTTTCACATGCCCTCTCTTTCCACCTATGCTAGTTCAAAGAGAATCTGGTACATGACCTTCAGCCCTTAAAGAAGGACTATTGAAAACGTGTTGATCTGTTTCTTCGTTTATGGGATCAGTGTATCTATTAAGTTGAACTGCGAGTAGAATCACACCAGTGGACCATGGCTGATGGCTTAACTCTCAAAGATAATGAATTCTCTTTGAGGGGACTGACTATAGGGGGATAAAATGGACCATTTCAATAAATGAATAGTTGGACAACGTCTGACGGTTGGTAGGATACATAACACGATGCTGCAAAGTAATTCCCTGCCTGACCAGTTGATTACTACTACTGATCTCCAGAGTATAGTAAAGTCATGCTGTATGTACTTGCACAAAGTGACCTACATACATAGGCCTACTACAGACTTCACCCTGACCCAATATTTCCGCAAGGTGATGTGAACCACCAAATTTGAGGCATGGGGTTTTCAATTATCATCTTTCCATTTGTGCCATTTTGAAGAAAAATCTGCTACAAGACTCCTGGACTTTAAAAATATAATATTCTTCTCCTATTTGAATGTTGAATATTATATTGCTTGTATTGCACATAAACAACTGTGTACACCCAATCATCACAGGCTAACAGTGTGATGACATGAGGCATGTCATCCATATTATTCATGCCACACTGCACACAACCATGTGACAACATGAGTAGGATGTATCCAGACATTAGAGGGGCCCCCAGAGTGAGTCTCAATGCATGAAAGCCATCCAGGGTTCCTGTATAAACATGGAGTGAGCAGGAGCACAAACAATCATTGATTGATGGAGAAAATATAAAGTGCTGAGTCCAAGATAATGGGTTTTCTCTGAGGTGACTATAGGGGAAAACCTGCACCATCTCATGGATATCAGCTAAATGAATGTTCGGACAAAGTTTGTAGGTCGGTTGGGGGATATTGTCTAACGTTACTTTCCAACCACAAGATCGAACCTAAACGAGACCTGGCAAAGCTGCAGACCTGGACACTGCACTTATTGCCTGCTCCGAATCCACCGCCAGGTACACAGAATCAGTGGCGTATCCACGGAGGGGGGTTTTGTGGGTCAGAACTCCCCCCCATGACCCAGGTGACCAATAAATATTAAACACAGAAAAAACTTGTTTACTGTTCAGTAGAAGTTTTGTGCAGTAGAAGGTGTCCAGGGGCCCATAAATTGCATTTATTTGATTATTGGGAGGGTGAGGCCATTTATGAGGGTGCACTTTCCTTGGGTCCCGACCTCAAAACCTCCTCCAAAACGAATCTCTTGGTACACCACTGCCCATTAGTATTCGGTAATATCAATCATATTTTTGAACGAAACACAACATAAATTCTGGTCAAGAACTGACTTCCAGCTATTTTCTGAGTGTGTGGGAGGACTGCTTGCTGTGCAGGAGATTTTTCCAGGAATCCCTAGGCTTGCTATTTTCCATGTTCAGTATCATACCTGAGGAATGTTTCATAGTTTGGCATACATGTCCTTGAGCAGAGGCCATGTCTAGTTCCCAGGGACTGGGGATATCATGTAGCTTGATTAGTAATCTCCATGATCAAGATCGAGAGCGACAAGGTATTGGTGGGTAGGCCATTTGACATTTTGTCTAGCCAGTCGATTCCTCTGGTTTCATGTCTATGTCCCTAGAGTAGGCGTCCCTCAATTAACTGTGTAGATGCGCCACGTGGGGAGATCATTTGACT
>JAODTT010437531.1:0-12446 GCA_025400115.1 Pentamera pediparva
GAAGGGCGACCAAGGGGAGACTTGAATATTGGTGAGTAGTGCATTATTTTTTCAAATTTTTAACTGTCATTTTCAAGAGATCGATTTGTCCAGAACAGTGAGTCATCTTTGAACTGTTGCCATGCTCCGTGGAATCTCCCGAAGACTAAAATGATCAGATTATATGGAACAACAGCTTTTTCGGAATTATTGTTCGGATTTTCTGGTGCAGAAAATGATATGACTCTAATGTTCGATACGTCCGAGGATTTATTTGATGCGTCGGGGAGACCATACCGTATAATGAAGTCATCGTGAGCTAGATTGTTCGGGTTATAACGGAGAAAATTATATGAATGGGTTGAAGAAATTAGGGTTCTCACCTTCCGTCGCCTGTGGAGTACTGGATCGCTAGAACAAGCTTGTAATTGCACAACAGAGCATCATGCGCTATTGGGGGCATGCATTAACCTACAGAGGCGGTCGTTTTCTCCCATTCTCCGGCAAGGGCGGATACAGAGGGAAAACTTGGACCAATTGTCCAACTGATATGGTGAGAAGAGAAAAAATATTGTGAACAAACAAGGGACAGTATATTTCGGGGTGAATTAGGAGTGGCAAAAGTATTCCTGGGATTCAAAAATGATCAAGGGAGGAGGGAGACACCCCCTCCCTGGCCTTTTTGACGAAATGGGGCAGCGGCCCCAGCTCTCCGCTAGGCCCCCAACTCATATTACCCCTCCCCCTACCAGTGAGGTCCCTTTTCTTGCCATAGGCTAGAATTTGAAACTCATAGTGAAATCATAAAACTTGATTTGTTCATACATCAGACTGAATGCACCCACACTGAAACGTTTGGTATGCCTTCCCTGTGAACTTGTAACTGCTTTTTTACAACCCTAAAGCACTGCGCGCGCAGTTGTGTCATTAGTTTTCGAGTTCAGTTAAGGTGCTCAATACTCTGTAAGCTGCATGCCTCTTGACAGGCCTGACGCAACCCCAACCCGCAGGGGTAGTGTGGGAGGAGAAGATAAGGAGCCCCGCGCAGACACCAGTGGTTATTTCTTCAGTAAGGGTTCCAACAAACTCCCAAAATTGGACCGAGTGACCTCATAACTTGAAAAAAAGATTTTTAAAGAATGAAGAGAAAAAAAAATTGTCACAAAAATTGCACATCTCGATGGTTGCTATCCCGCCTCGCAAATTCCATTTCCAGGGATCTGAGGAGTATTAAAATATCGAATTTCTTTTGTACGCTCCGCGCGAACCAAGGTCGCGTTCCGCTCAGATAGTCAACTTCCGGCGCTCACCACATTGACTGCCCCCCCCCCCCCCCTTCAGTCTTGGGCTGGATCCGCCCTTGTCTTTGGAGTCCGACCGTCCTTTCATACATGAATTCCCTTACGAACCAGTTTGCCCAAAATATGCCTGTGAAAAATGCCTACTGCTCCAACTTCCTGCATACCCAACTATTTTCCTCACTGACTTATTGACACGACATTCTTGACAGGGCGTTGGCTCGATATTATTTCACTGACACCCACAATTTATCCATTGCCTTTCATGTCTCTTTCCCGATCTCTCTGCGAAACGAAGATACGCTGGACAATATTAATTTATGGTGTAAATGCACCATGATGGAGATGTTTCAACACCACGTAACGGCATGCCTCACCCATGCAGCTGGAACTGGAAGAATGGACTGTAAATAAATCCTACAATGATACCGTCACAGGAGAGGCGGTCGGTCGCACATTCTCCACCAGCTGGCAGAATGCAATATATTATGCTGCCTTGATGCAAAAGGCAATTTTGTGATCCCAATTTGGACTGCATTTGTCGATACGAGGATTCCTTTATATAACTAAATAAATCATTTCACGAGAGCGGCCAAGTGACGTAGTAAAGTGGATAGGTTATATTTATGAAACGTTATATATAAAATTGTACTATTGCTTCCATTATCAGGAAAAACTGGATTACTCGAGTTCTAGGATGCAATCTGATATTGCCTGATCAGCCGTACAGCAAATCGACACTCTTGGTGTTTGTTAAGTCATGATGCTGACGACACCCTATATATACTCCAGTGTTAATGATCTAACACCCGAGTAACACATGAGAAACACCGGGTGGCGAGTGTTTGCTGTCAGGTATCACCAAGACATCATATAATTCCTCATTTCAGGTTGAAATACAGCTGAATCTGGGTAAACGAGTAACTTATACCATACCAACCACGCCAGATTGCTGTACATTAGGTGAACTTAAAAAAAACCTCTTCTTGGAGGTTTTGCTGTGAATATTTTTGGATATCGTCATATTGACTGAATACAATGAATGGACTATAAACAGCATAAACAGTATAAATCACACCCATGTCATCATAAGTCACGTGTCATTCTATACTCCAGCTACAATTATAGAGGATCTGAGGAGAACTGAATACGTCATAAGCAAATGGTTATATTAATAACAAATTATCAAATTACAGGGATGCCTGCTATGCTCACAAATGTTCAACGAATCTCATATCCACGAGAACTGGCGTTCGAGCACAATACAGACGTCTCGTTGGCCCATAGGGATTGAATAAATATATGAGATAAATACGTGCCCGGCCTCTGATCATCAACATAATGAATGAGGAATCGTGTGTTCGAGGATTTTGAATACGTTGAAATATGATTATTTTCATAAGATGGAGATCAATTCACGAATGAACAATCGCATTTGGATAAGTTGACGATACATTCATGGTGAAGATATTCCTTCCAACTCGGTCTATTTCATGTCATTCACATCACTAAAACACCGAAATTACGGGCAATGAAGTCTGAATATTCTATCCTTATATCTTGTAGTGGATGAAACTTACGGAATTTGTTGGTGATCCGGAGAACTTCCGTTTTGTCTTTATTCATTTTCATCTTACTGGCATACGCCCAGTTCGTAAGAGATGAAACACAAGGTCACGGTTAGCAGACGCACAATCAGAGGAACAGAAGGAGGTGTAAAATTACATAGCATGTCTCCGATTTCCTACCTACGAAAATTGTCTTCGAACAACGAGAATCAGAAGCAATCGGAAAGAAAATAGAAAATTTCGTTATGTCACGTTAAGTATTTATTTCCATGAAAAAGGAAACGTGATTATTGTCATTGTTCTTTCGAATTCAACCATGTAGCATTATAGAAGTTAGATTAGATAATATTTGATGATCTCGTTATTGAAAACAAATTAGAACGAAATTCAAAAATGTAAAATGATGTTTAGTAATTCTTCGATAAAATAAACGATAATCCACGAACCAAAAGTATCGACGCTGAATATCCTATTACGCCTATTTTTTGAAGGCAAGACGAAGATCTGTACTGACTCCGGTATCGCCGATGGCCGATGTCAAACTATTCTGATAACATTGGTTTGCTTCTCGCGGACAGCCTAATGCCCAACGGCACAAGTAATACTATTATATATGCATATTACTTCCAGCATTGAGCTCAATAAACTTCAAAAGGCTACGACGTCTTTAGGCCTGAATTATCAGGAACGTGTTGCCGTTTAATACACAGCCATTAACTCACATTCGTAATGTTTCAGTTCAATACTGGCGTTTTCATGGGCAAATTAAATGACGCTAAATGTATTCATCGTTCGTTTCGCACCACCCGGCGAATATGTCGATAGCATTACGTCACGACCAAACATGTTCTTAAAGTATACCGGAACTAAGTTTGCATCGATATAACATTATAAAGATATACCGTATCGATATAATTCCGGTCGTCGCGATATTTTCTCTTTACGAAAGGTATCCCACATGCAGCGGTTCCCAAACGTTTGTTCTATTTCGTCACTTTTATTTATTGACAAAATAAACTTGGTAGTTCAGGAAACCTAATGTATTGTTTTCATTTGTATTTCTGTACATGTGACATACTACTTTGAAGTAATCCGTTGCGCAGCATGTCTTCGATGCGTCTTTCATTCCTTCGTTTGGTTGCCTGTTTGTATATGTTGATTCGGGCCAAGGGCTTTGCTGCGGATTTGACGAATAAACATCAGATCATACACGCCAGTATCTGACTCCGAACCATACTCATCAGGTTACTAAATGCCAGTATCTCATTCCGATCCATGCTAATTGGGTGATAAACGCCGATATCTCACTACAAACCACACTAATCAGGTTCCAAATGCCGGTATCTCATTCCGAACCATGTTCATTGGGTGGTGAACGCCGGTATCTCCCTCATAACCATGCTGATCATGTACTGAATGCCGGTATCTCACGCAGAACCATACTCATTGGGTGATAAACGCAGGTATCTCACTCCGAACCATACTTTTCGGGTACTACTCGCCGGTATCTAGTTTTCCGGAGTACAATTCGCTTTTTGGACATCCTAGTAGCAAGAAGTCAGAGAGGGCAGTTTTACGGAAACACCTCTCGAGGTTATGCAATTAATTAATGGTCAATATATTCATATATTGTAGTGGGGAACATTGGGGACCAGCGATACTGTATGATCAAATAATGACTCTATCTGGGATTTTTTTCATAGAAAGCGTGATGAGCCATATCAGTCGGAGCACCATTGAGACAGATTTTTGGCACTCGACCTGGATTCACTTGCAGTAACTTTAAATCCAACGAACACTATGTCACTCCGGGCAGGTGGAAGCATCAGTACCTCACTCCGAATCATACTCAGCTGCTACCGACCGCCTCACTCTGAACCACACTTGTATTGTGCTAAACGCCTTGCAATAATGTATTCTCAAGGCTTCAGTTCGAAAGCACTGTTCACGTGTCGGTGATCTTTGAAGCATCGAACTCAATGTTAAATCCCCTCTGGTCTGAGTCACATCCTAGCACCTGCTCTACTTGATGAAATATAAACAAACCGATCTCTTTGGAAGTGGCGTATTCCTTCCGGAATAACCATCAATTGTGGTTGGGAAGTTGAAAATCACTGACATTCCTGACCGTCGAGTATATTTGACTTTAATTCGTATAGAGGAGGATTTGACAACATTATGCGTGCATATAACGATTGTGTCACCGGTACTTGAGCAAGAAAGCTTCAAACATTCTCCACGTGAAGGGCTGATCATGTGGCTCCATTGGGTCCGAAACCACTAGCACCGGTGAACCGAGAACCCTAATGAACGTTCAATCTGACATAACACAGCGAGAATCTTGCAATAAGACAACCCCCATGTATCTGTTGAACATGGTTTTAGATGTTGCCTTGTGGTAACGACGAATCACAACCAATGATACAATCGTGCCCCATTTTCTTAATCAGAAATTACTCCCAGTGAAGGTTCACACGATTCCGTGGGCATCTAGATTAACCGTTATGGTATCATCTGCAGTGTTTCACGAATCAACTGCAATGTTATTGATTCATCTTATCCATGAGTGTTTGAGAACGGAAATTGGTTTTGCTCTCATAAATGCCGGGTCTGGCTCTTCTCTGACACAGCAGTAAATCTCCGGTAATTGTTTTTTGCCGAGGTTCGTAAAATTGTTGTAGCGCGTGGAAATTGACTCATTCCGACTTAATGTCCTTGGACTTTTTTTTTATAGAATATATAGTATGTAAATAAAGAAGTGTTATCATGACTCAGCAAAGTAATGAATTCTGAATTGGATTTTCTGATATGTGACACCATAAAAGAAGAACTTTCGATGAAATCGCCTTCAGTGTATCTACTCAATATATTGACATAATTATTGTCATATCATTCATTTTCGCAGGGTTTGGACTGATCTTTAGGCCTGTAACACTTGTATTCATGTGTACTGCATGTTTCATTCCCTTTTGATGAGACAAATAAATAAAATTAAATCGGATATCGCAGTCTATACCGAGTTTTTTTTCCAAAATATTATTGCAAAAATGCCAAAAGCGTAAGTTTTGGTTTGAATCTGACTTTTGTTGATTTCGGCGCCTACACACGATAGTAATTGACTGTTTAGAGTTGACATAGAGAACCACATGTCTTCCTAGAATTGTTCATATTTCAACCAGTGCACTAGGTCGTGACCGTGCGGGATCTATGTTGCGTTACGGTTTGCTGGACCAACGCTCTTGGCTTATCCAAAATAGACATTCCTATTCAGAACAAATATTCATTCCAAGGTCACTTCAGCCGAAGGAGTTGTCCCCAAGAGAGAGATTGGGGAGTAAGGATTCAAATGGTGTACACTATCAGCATCCAATTTCTAGAGGCCACTGCGGAGCTATCGGAGGCTCATATATGCATGTTTCATTCGGGCTGAATTTCTGGAGCAATGCCCATCTTTTCAGCAAAGCACGTAGATAATTATGTCGAATCGATGAGATCCGATCATGTGAGTTCATCTTGGACCACGTGAGATGCAGTAATTAGATAATATTTATGAACTGTTAATTATTGGGCCATTTCGAGAGAATAGCGTTGCCCTAAAGGCATTATAATTGTGAAAGTAATCTTGACGACACGTGAAAATGTTCACAAGATGCGATGCATTGAAACAGACCACGTATGACAGACGTGAATCAATAACGGCGTTCCAACACCAAGAGGCGCGCTAGTTTCCCCGAAATTATGTAAAATCCAGGTACAGCAAATTCCAAGCAGTCATCAACTGGTGAAGAATTAATAAAAAGTTGTGCATGACACCATTGACGAAGTGCTGACAATTCTTCCTGAACAGTACGGTGTCGTTCTCCTTGCTTGTTGCAAACGTAGTGTTTAATGTCGCTTCCGCCACAGTCACCCTTCTCTGACGATGGTTGAAGAAATTATGCCACATGTGGACATTTTGCAATAAGTTGACGGCACCAATATTTTCTTGGATGGCTCGTACAAATCACTTGAAGCGACTTCCAATATTTTTGCAACTATGAGAGAATTCGCCTGGCTTAAAGGTGAACTCTAATAGAACGAACATATTCCCCACTAGAACATCTCTCGAATCACTGTTCCCGATGATTTTTCATCTCGAATGGACTTTAGGTCCAGTAACAATTTTGGGTATTACTATCGACGGCAACAGAGACAACCTATACTTCATACCAACATTGTCTCGACTCAAAAGTCTTTGGGATCTTTAGAATAGTAGGGATATGTCACGCCATTTGGGAAAATTATGGAAACCCCTGCTTTGTCTCAGCGCGTGTATCTCTTCAATGTTTTGGCTGTCAGTAACTACAGTCCATGGCCTTAACACATCTGTCAGTGGATACTGAAACATTTTTCGAGACGGCTTTCTCGCCCTAACTGGTCATCAGTAGCAACTGTCCATGATGGTTCCATCAGTTCATCAGTAATTACAGGACATGTTTTAGGACGGCTCACTTACCCTAACTGGACATCAGTTGCTACTGTCCATGAAAGTCTCATCAGTTTACCAGTAATTACTGGAACAAGTTTCATGACGGCTTTCTAACCCTACTGTGAACATGCGGGGCACATAGACGCAAGAAAAGTAAAATATTTGAAACGGAACAACAACAATTCAGCTTTCACTGAGCATCGAAATACTTTTCTTATTATTATCAAACTTTGTTAATGAAGGTTTCGAACACAATAAAACACTTTTTATTGGTGGAAGGAACATATTGAGCCACGGTCCAATGTAAGATAGCAGTACATAACGCTACAACGGAGTGTATTGTTGGTGATTGGAGTCCTAGAAGAATAATGGATAAGAAACTATATGCTAATTGGAAATCGTGGACATCTGAACAGAGTAGAACTGTATGTGTTTATTTGATACGAACTAGAATCAGTACGACTGAAAGTGACATTCCCTGATGACTTTGTATTTCAGGACCCATATCAGCTGTGGCAGTTCATCTCAAATACTAATATCCCTGATGAGAAATGAAGAGGTCCTATTTGTATACAACGCTGTTTACAATTGTGGTCTTCATTAACATTGATGACCTCCAGATGACCTCCAGCATATTGAAGAAGTCAACGTTTGGTTCATATGCTGTATTAGCGTACTAAATTATGTATATTCAACGAATTGTTGTTAACATTTTCTATACTAACTTCGGTTTGAAAAATGATGCAGAAATAAATCAAGCAGTAGCTTGATTTCAGCGCAATGTGAGATTGAATACTTCAACCATGGTACCACATGAATTTCCTTGATAGAAACGGTGGCAGTATATCAGAAAGTTGAAAAACATGAAATGTGAAAGACATGATCTGGTTTGTGAGGGATGCTACTACAAGAGTACACAATATGAGATATTGGCGAACGTCAGTAGAACTGGATATGAGTTATTCAAAACATACATTTCAAACAAACATACATACAAACCTACATTTCGAGCGCATTTGGAAAACTTGGAATAAGCTCCCAGAAGAATGTCTGCACCGACATTGAGCTAATTCAAGACCAGACTGGAGCACAGCATGATCATCAAGGGTCAATGGACCATCCAGGTAAATCCAGGTGGAACATGAGGTCTTAAAGGATTAGGCTCCCGTTTGTTATGTATTATTCCCATAATTACTGAGTCCATGTTTCCTCTTGTTTGGGGTCAGGTCAAGAGTAATTTATGGTGAACATAAATACTGTGTAAACATAATGAGTTCAGAATGTTTGATCTGCTTAGGTGGACATTCGGTGTGCGGTTTCCTTACCTGTACACAAATTATATCTGAGGCCAGACTAATCTGCTAATTGTCATCTGAGGTCAGACAGTCACGGAATCGCGACGAGTTTTAGCTCTCTGGTTCACCTGTACACACCGGATACAAAACAGTGTAGGAATTCGTCATACGGATCATACACACAAGTATCCTCCAAATCAGTTGACACTGGATGGTGTCGTGTTGAGTCCTGTGAATGGAACACATCACCGGCCAACGATCAGAAGCCTTCATCCACACCAAAATCCTGTTTTGAATGTTATGTTTTCGGAAACTAAAGGGATAATGTGTGGCTACAGGTAGGAATGAGGCATAGGCCTAATACCTATCAATTCCAATCCGGATTCTTTCTTCCGCTCGCACTGTATCGTGGTCTGATTTTGAGTGCTGGAAGTTATACGAGCAACAAAGAACGATAAATGACTGTTTTACAAAAGCGGAAGGAAGGTTGACCAACCAGTATTTGCAATTAGTGATTAACTTTCATTGTAAAGGCAGGTGGCTCAGAGTATAATCTAGAAAACGAATCCCCCAATAGATAGCGATGTCACGAGCAGACAGTATTCCCCGAAAATATTCATTACCGTTTTAGGTTTTCGAGTTATTTGCGTTTCATTATTCGTAGCATGCAGGTGACGAATGCTCAGTTAACCATGGGGAATTGCCCCTAAACGATTAAGGCTATTCTCGGATTTGATGACTTCCATGACTATGCTTCCTTAGGTAAGACTAAACGATAGCTGCCTCGTGCAGCTGTCTGCATGGGATAAAAGTTGCCGGAAGAGATCCTAAATACACATCCTCAAATTTGTTATCTCCTTCAGTGGACGGAATCCACATATCGTCTCATAGAGGTGAAAAAATTGGGATAATCATTTTAGAATGAGATTCTGACGGAGGAGGAACACCTGCTATCAATGTAGACACACACCGTTTTCGTACTGAATTCCATGAAGAATACTGTTATCCGCATATGTGGTTCGTATTTACCGTTCAGACAGAATCAAAGGAGCGGGTTCAAACAGAGCCAAACTCAGCTAAATACACCCTATTTCCTAACACGATAATTGTCAGGCTATTTTCTTACGTAATTACTGACACGGGTATTTGTTTACATATTTTTTACTCTTTTGCTGAACCATGTGTTTATGGACTTCTCATGTTTGATATTATTTGTGTCAAAGGACAGGTAAATACGTCCATTTCATGATATTTTGTTGCATTTTATATCAGTTTTCCTCGTGGAATCCTTACCCTGATTCAATAACATGAATAATCCAATACAATATCCCTTTCCTAGTTTGAAAACGTCCTGCAAATCCCACGTGGTGGGACCCCCGCGGTTATATCACATACATATCCTTGACACGTCGCTCTAGACATGCAGAACGTGATTGTTCAAGTATTGTATTTTTTTTGGTCCCTAAAAGATAACGGATGGAGAGGGGAGCAGTAATATCCACTGCTGCTACTCGAAGCTCCTTCCAGTCTTCTGACTACTGGGGCTGAGGTTTGCTTTTAGAACTCGTATGGGATGGATCGTATGGTAGGTAAGAGCAGGGATCACTCGGGTGAAACAATTTAAGACTGATGAGCGCGAGGTAATGTTCTACTGATTAAACCCTTAATAAACGTTAATGCGACAGCGCAAAGGCGCAGAACAGTGCAAGGCAGACAGCGCCCAAAACAACCAACAATCTGCTCAGCAACTTGTGCATCAGTCGATTTATTACACTCAAGCACGACCAGTGGAAAAAATAGTTTTTGCATTTGTCGGGTTACGGCATGGACTACATGCCTTTCTGATTCTCTCTGATTTGGGTTTAACTCATCTCCTATTAGGCAAGGCATGAATAGAAAGGTATGGTTTTATAGATTGGCTATTGGTCGTTATATCAATCATATACATAACGTGTGGTTTGTCGGACCCTGTACGGTTCGAAAACCGTGTTTACGGACGATCTGTTCAAGAAGCTTAGAAATGAGAATGACAATGTCGGACAATTTTTGTTTTCGACGAATGACCACCACTGAAACATTGGCCTGATTTGTTATGACATGCAGGGTCGTATTGATTGTCTCAATTCACTGTTCAGCAACATGCAGTCGTCTAATGTGAGTCTACTCAAAGTCAAAACCATTCACTCCTAAGCGGTGTGAACCAAATCAGGAGGATGAACTCAACATCACAGGTGTATCTTCTAAGAGACATATGAAGTGTTTCCCAATTGTACTGATTAGCAATCGTTTTCATTTGAACAAAGCCTAAAAGGGCCGGCTAACTTTCGAAGCCAACATCAGCAATTTCAAATCATTCTGTAGTAAATTGCAATAATATTGGATAACGTATGAACATGAGCCTAATGTAGGAAGTGGTGTCGCCATTTCATGCCGATTTTGATAGATAGTATAAACTAATGAGAGGTAATGTGATTTTTGTGAGTGAGTTTTGAAGAAAACAATATATTCCCACTCTTTTTCCATCTACCTTCGGGTTCGAAGTCACACGTTACTGCGCTACTCTGGAGCGGATCACGGTCTCCGTATGAGTGTGATACACTGTATGTATCACTATATCAGAGAAAAAAACTTTCATCACCAATTCATCAAATGATTGTATAGGACCAGATGCTCTTGATTGTATGTATGTATTACGTGCATGGAGACATCCGGCACCCGAAGGACAGGGAACGGAGGCTTCGGTTGAGAATTATGCAGGTGTTCTGATCACAGAGGGATGGAAAACATTCTTGGAAGAATATTATGACGGTATGTTTATTCTCTAAATCAGCCCAAGACGCGCTTCGATTTCTATAGATCGGGCCATTTGAAGCAGGTGATGGAATGACAGTAGGATCATATTCGTTAAAGGTTGTGTTGTTGGAATAACAGGTAAAAAAGAAACAGCACAAACACGTGAAGCTATTTTAGATGTTTTGTTTTAGGTTTACGTCTTCTAGATTAACGAGCAGCGAGCACGGCGTTTCACAGGGGAGGGACAGCATACTGTTCGACTAGAGACTCATAGATTAATGAAAAGAGGTTATAACTGCAGCAATGACCAGACGTTCCGACAATTGGCAACAATAAGTTTTGTGGTGATGGATGCCAATAGAGCAGGATCTGTGTATTTGGCAAAGTCTCTCGTGCCAAGTTGACCTCGGATGAGAAACTGGATTACCAAATATTCTTAGGTCCAACATCGTGTCATGAGGGAGATGATGAGCCTCAATGTGTGGGAGTCCATTCAAATGTGAGATTCCACCCTCCTATAGATCTCGTAGTCTTTGCAAGTTCTCCAGTACATGCCCGTGGTATCGGGAGCGAATCCATTGGTACTTCAAGGATGCGGCTAGGTGGCTCTCGGAAATATGTATACATGAATAAGTGACCGAGTGAGTGAGTGGGGAGGAATTCAGGGCATACTTGATACCTGCTCAATAGAAAAGGGCACATGGCCGAGAACAGGGTGGCGTTATAACTGACACAGAATGTTCACAGATGTTGTAGCAGAAGTCCTGCGTGGCCTTCTTAAGAGCGAGCCAAGTCATATTGGACCCGGTTCTATGGCGAGAGATCGTTAGGTTTTGTTGAATCAACTGACTGAAACCTTTTGGCGATTCGCCGAGCTATCTGTATCAACGTGCTTGAGTCAAAACACGAGACCCACATATTTCACAAGTGTTTTTCATACTGCTTCGACACTAATTGTATGTAACCATTCCATTTTGTATCTGCATTTTTCATGCTGCTTTTGTAAAGCGCCTTATAGCATCCCGGTGACTGTTCGTTATTATTA
>JAODTT010438642.1:0-12432 GCA_025400115.1 Pentamera pediparva
TGACTGGTGTCGACAGAATGACCAGGAAAACGATGAACATGTAAATGGTGGCTGCACCCGAGGAAGGAGGGAGGTAGGGGCCTGAAAGAAGTTGCTGCCACGATAGAACTCCAGTGTACCGGGCTACAAGAATACTTCTGCCAAGCTGAAGACACCGACCCACTAATAGAAGCGGTATGGCATAGCAAAGTACTGGTTGGCTACAAACCGAAGACGGAGTTGAAGACGGACTGACAGGAAGGGTACACAAAGAAATGGACAGCGAAACCGCTACATGGGCAATATCGAAGTCTCAGAGATAACATCAACCTGATCAACAGAGAATGCATTGAAAATTTCCCAATATGCAGAATATACGGTTATTATAAGTGACGGCTCATATGAATCGCTTGAGGGGGCTGCACACTTTTCATAGGGCCTCTGCCCTTCGTGTGAATTCACATAAATCCTTTGTGTTTTCATTGGGGCCATTTGCAACTAATTGTCCGATTTACCTTAACACTTTAGCTTTCATAGTTTGTTCTCAAATGAATTATTTAGGGATCTCCTTCACGAATCATGGAGAGGATTTTTTTCGTTTGAATTACGCCCATAAACTTTAACGTATGAAGAATCTATTTCATGATGGTCTATTCGGGACCATACCCCAATTGGTAAAATCGTCATCAGTAAAACATATGCGATTCCACAATTAGTGATTTAATTAACAGTTCTTCCGCCACCGACATTTTTGTTGTTGAATCAAATGCACTTTTCTACAGTTTTATTTGGAATAAAAAACAAGAGAAGATTGAGCGCACTGTGTTGATAAGCAATAGAGACATTCATGACAATGGTGGTTCGAAAATGATCGATATTCATACTTTTCGAAGGGCATTGAAACGTCTTGGGTGACGTTATTTACTGACAATGGTCACAGACCCTTTAAATCGTTATAAAATGTTGCTCTAAAAATTATGGAGGGCGTTTCTTTTCAGCTGTAATTTTGCAAGTGAAGAAGTCTGCACAACCAGCAACTTCATTTGTCAGATTTGTGACGCTTGGGCTGACTATAATAACTCAGTACTCGAGGTTGAATTCTCAAATCAAATTGTGGTAATAATTCCCGAGTTAAAATTAGCAATTGAATTATTTATAGTAAGTTTCATTTAAACATTCAAAGGGTAATAACTCGGTTATCGATTGCGCTAATCCCACCCGAAGCCCGTGTGGAAACACATACGAACATAAAAAGAGCAAAAACATCATATAAGAGACTAACTGGGAATTATAAAATGGAAAACAGATAAAAAAGAAACAGCAGAAGATCACAAATCACGGGAAAAAGATAATCTCTAAAACTCACGACATGACGTTCAAATGTGCCTGTGGAGTTGGCACTTTTCGTTCGTTCTATTCTTTAGCTGCAATATAGGAGAACCAATTGATACCGTACTGGGTTTCCCGCCCTCCAGGGATAAGCTAATTTGAGTGACAGACCGCAGAGAGTGACTGTGAAACATATCTCGAATGTACTGTGGTGCTAGCCCATGTTATATTTCGTACATCATCGTCAATCGTTTGTGTCTCGAACTTTTTTCAAGAAGCAACAAGTTAGAAGAAAGAAACAGGTTTTCAGACCTATCGTCATGAGTGGCATTGAGTATAATTCTAGCAGCTGACTTCTGTAATTCGCTGTGAACGTGTAAGCCTAAGAGCTGGTTGCGCTGCATTCGCCCCATAATAAGTAACAATACTCCAGCATTGGTCGAATATACCCATTATAATAAATTACACACGTGTCGGTGTCGATATATAGTTTATGACGCCTAAGGAGGGCCAGTCTGAAGGACACAAGCTTGCAGAGAGAGTCGACATGGTCGCCATAAGACAACGCGCTATCAAGATGAACTTCAAGTATCTTCTCACATCGAACATCGTCAATACCTTGATCACTTACTGCGATACACAATTTGTTACATGATTTGATTAAATTGCTACGGGTTCAGGAAGCCACTCAAGGCTCATGGAGGAACCCTGGCCATTTTAGTAGTGTCTACAACCAATTAACATGCTCTTTGTGTGTGTGCTATTTATAACCATATCAATATTTGCACACCATTCGACCGTTGTTCCACGTCGTCATTGATATTTCCATTTAATTCGTCCACAGTTTTTCCCTTTGAGTGAAAAGTCGTGTCGTCAGCATATATTTCAGCTGAGCAATGACCAATGACTTGATCCATGTCATTAATAAACAGTATAGATAGCAGTGGTCCAAGAACTGAGCCTTGCGGCACCCCACATATGACAGGTAATGGGAGTGAGAAAGCCCCATTATTTCACGTATAGCTTGAAGGCGATATTATAACTACGACGAGAACCAGTCAACAGATCGTTTTGACAATCCATATACAACGGAAGCTTATCAATGAAAATACTATGAATAACTAAGTCGAAGGCTTTTCTTAGATCTAAGAACACAGTTCCTATAAGATACCCATTGTCAATAGCTTTGTTCCAGTCCTCAGTAATATTCAATACAGCCGTCTCTCAAGAATGCCCTTCTCTAAAGTCAGACTGAGACGCTCGTAAAGACCCGTGGGCATTTAGGAATTAGATTAAAGCACCATATACATGTCACTCTATTTTTTTCATAAAACTGGCGAGATGGATTATCGTCGATAATTCGAAACCTCAAGATGGGACCCACTTTTGAAAATAGGAATAATCTTAGCGCTTTTCTACAGTGTGGGGAAGACTGAGCTCCTGATGCTGCTGTTTAGAATGTGGGTAACGCTCTCAGCTGAATATTCAGAATATGGGCGCTGATTTCATCTAAGCCAGTGGCAATGCCAATGTCCAAATCTACAAGAGATTTCAGAACAAAATATTTTGTAAACTCAGGGATTTTGAAATTTGCACCATCACTCAACCTGGTACGCACAATTTTGTTCACATTTTCCGGATAATTCGACTTGGTGTTGGACTTAGCATATTTTGACACTACGGACGTGAAAAAATCATCAAGGGCCTTAGCAATTTCTGCTGGATTAGGAAAGGATTATCATTACTGATGATTGTATTAATCGTGTGTTGGCTTTGCATATTGGTGTCGTTGGATTGGGCGTTCCTAAGTAACTTCCAGATTTCCTCCGAATCACCTTTGCCCTTACAGATGGAGTCTTCAAATAACATTTTTTGGCTGATCCAATTCAGGTCACAACTTTGTTTTGCCAGAAGCGATACTACTGTTGATCCATTTTTTTTATTATTCATTCCTCTTCTTGATAGCCTGTCTTATCTCTTCGTTAAACCACATTGGGTTTTTTTCTTTTCACCCCTTTCCCTCAACTTCTATATTCATCCAATTTGTTAACGACTGATTCGTGTCTGTTCCGTGCAAAAACAGTTTGCCAAGCGCATTTTCTCAGGTCACCCCCGAAGGCATTCATGTCAATTTCCTTCATATCTCACTATTTCATAACTTCATGACAGTTCTTCCTAAAACATGGGCAACGAGTAGTAACATGTTTCCATTCAAAGTAAATTGAGTAATGATCGCTCATACTAATTTTCGGCACCTCGATATCTACAATTCTATTCATCAATCTTTTCGTGTAAATATGATCTATTGATGAACATGATAGATTAGTTACCCTGGTTGGGACTTTTACAACTTGCTTCAGATTATACATTTGCAGAACCTGCAACCACATTTCGTTATTCCCCGCTAGTAAATTAAGGTTAAAATCCCCTATAATAAGTATATCAGAAGAAGACAGTTTGCCAAGCGCATTTTCTCAGGTCACCCCCGAAGGCATTCAAGTCAATTTCCTTCATATCTCGAAATTTCATAACTTCATGACAGTTCTTCTTGAAATATGGGCAACGAGTAGTAACATGTTTCCATTCAAAGTAAATTGAGTAATGATCGCTCATACTAATTTTCGGCACCTCAATATCTACAATTCTAATCATCAATCTTTTCGTGTAAATATGATCTATTGATGAACAGGATAGATTAGTTTCCCTGGTTGGGACTTTTACAAATTGCTTCAGATTATACATTTGCAGGTCCTGCAACCACATTTGGTTATTCCCCGCTAGTAAATTAAGGTTAAAATCCCCTATAATAAGTATATCAGAAAAAGAGTTGAACGGGGCAGCTTCTATTTCGTGAAAGTGGTCAGTTCAGTCCGCGGTTGAATTTGGGTGGCGATACAAGACACATGACAATACAATTTTGATGTCGGGTAACAATATTTCCATGCAGATCGCCTCAATTGTGTCAGATTCATGATTAGAATGGCGAATAATACTAATGTTGTTCTTTGAAAATACTGCAACACCGCCACCAACTCTATAAATTCTATCTTTACGTATTATATTGTAACCGGGAATGCATACTTCAAAATCTTGTATTGTAGTATTCAAAAATGTTTCATTCAAAGCAAAAATACTAAAATGTCCTTCAGGTCCATATAGCAAGGATTGTAGCTGGTCTAACTTAGGTAAAAAGTGATGAATATTCAAAAAAGAAAATCAGTTTGGCGTCTCGATAGGTAAAAAACTGCAGTATATACTTGGAGGATTTGGTGTTCAGTACATTACCACTCTGTGTAAATTTTATGATGAAGAATCCCTCAGTTTTAGCGATCACAGTTTTCAGAAATCTTCTTTCTCCTTTGCAACTCATTTTAATACCGAAAACAAGAAATTATCAAAGAAGAGTGCGCCTAAGATGTACAATAGGTGTGGTTGCTTGCTCTGAGCATGCTCAGAGTGGCCAGTATTGCCAGTAATGTTCGAAAAAATACGTACTTTGAAGAATATTCGATCAACATTTCAGCTCACAAATTCAATGAAAATGCTCACGAAAAATGAATGAGTATATGACACGCCATTAGGAAAGCATTCTAATTATTTTATGACTGTTGGGGATGTGCTGATTTCGAAGATTGGCTGTGAAGTCGTTGCAAAATCCTAGAATGGAGAAGGCTACGCCACCGCTTCATTTGGATCATTTTATAGTGTCGAAAACACTTGTAGGCTCCGCCCAAGTCCCGCCCCATGCTCATATTGACAGCTAGGAAATCAATGAAGCAAAACGAAATCCTACAGGCATTTGTTTATAGGCAAACCGCCGATTGTGTATCACGTCATCCCGTGTGTATGAGTAAATGGAGCTGATACGAGGCGAACAACATCACACGCCAGTTTCAACAGGGTACCTACCTGCCTACCCTGCTACTTCCCTCACTGACCCTCAAGACATTCATGACTGGGCGTTGGCTCGTTATTGTTCCCCCACAGCTTATCACCATTGCCTTCCTTGTTCCTTTCACCCATCGCTTCCATCACACGTCCGTCGACCCCCACCCCGCCAGGGGCGGCGCCAGTCGTATCCCCCATCATAGTTTGGTCCACGTGCGGGCAACCTTGTTGTAGCGTCCGCAAAATGTTTCTTCGCATTGTCTATACCTTCCGGACCTCCTCTATCAGAATATGTGTGATGCCACTCCGGCACCTTTGGGCAATTTGAGAAATCCAAGATGGCGTCCAAAATGGCCGCCGATACATAAAAACTACACTAAACCAATATTATAGAGCGCATCGACGTAGGTTCGGTGTGTATTTGTTTGTTCTCGGTATCCAGGAATCTGATCGAACAGTTGAAACGCCATAGAAATGTCAGGTAAGTTAATCAAACAAGATGGCGTGAATGGGTGTCTAAGAAAGATGGTAACCACAGGGAAAAATCCATGATTATTAGTCACTATCCTCCCCCAAATTGTGAATTTGTGTTACACCGTCAAACTTCCAATTGCAGAGTAGACTGACAGTGATCTAGAATCGTTCAACTGTTCGAAGGCTGACGATTCAAAATGGCGTTGAGAACACGATGCCCGTCAGTACATCAAGACGACTATCTCACTAGTACACTGCTACTTTCTCCGGGTTGTCATAATCCATCGTGACTATAAAATGAACCCAATAGCCACCAAATTGGTTTGCAAAATGGTCGCCAGATGTGGAAATGCATATATTCGTTAGTGGCGATTATCGTAGCATATGTAAATGGATTCATGTAACTCTGGAATCCATCTCTACCTTCCTCTGCTTGAAGGAGGTCAGCTAATCGTACCATTTGACTCTTGCCTCATTCTCAATGGTCGCCAAAACGGTCACTGTTTGATCAAGTAACCCCAACATCCGCATACTATCAACACCCGGTTCTCACCGTAGTACATATCTCATATCCGTCGAAGAAGTCTCTCCCAGCTACAGAACACTAAGATAATCGCCATGTAATTGCATATATCGCACATGATAGTACCTTCCTACATGACAATACTTGCTAGGTTTTCATAATCATCCGTGAGACTCGCCATCCTCGCCATAACTTCGCTCAATTGTCCATCTGTTCCCACAACTGCCCAACTGTCTGCATTCACAGAATATCGTACAAGCTATTTGGGCAGACGAACATCTACATCTCCCAGAGGTACACGGGCTGCCATTTGCTGGCACCGTTGTGGGTGGAAGTGACTTATTGGGGCAATTGGGCCCATCTCTGGTCCAACCAAATGCCCAGGGATACATGGCAGGCGGCGTGTCATCTGAAGCAGCTGCCCAAATGCATACCTGTAAATGTGCACGCTTCACATTCTCCCGAGAAGCCCCTGTTGTTGGTGGCAGCGCTTTCAGCTTGGGCGTTGAAGTTACTTTCCGACTCGCCACTTTGGACAACCATGTATCGTAACGAATCTCGGACATTGTTCCTGTGGATTTGCTTCCGTAACATGCAGCAGCAAACATGGTGGCCTCATAAACAATATCGTTCATCTGTGCATTCACTTCTCCGGGCATCGCAAGTATGTGTGTTGATCTGAGGCCATTCTGTGATGAGATGTATCATGTTGGCATCAAAGTTATCAGCCACAACCTGAACAAGACCCACGTTGCAATCTGAAATGCTCCCCAGAGTTAGTTCATAGCAATTGGCAGGTGCCTAGCGTGCCAGAAGCCCGTTTGTGACATATGTCAGAACCTGGAGCCTCGCTGTATGTACACGTCTATGGCGTCCAATTTCTTGGATATGTAGAGTTTCTCGCGATCTGATTGGACGAAATCGGACAGATCTAATAAATCGAACATATGTAAGTTACCGGTATATCCGTTCAATTTCTTGGATATGTAGAGTTCCTCGCGAAGTGATTGGCCGAAATTGGACAGATCTAATAAATCGAACATATGTAAGTTCCCAGTAGGTCCGTCCAATTTATTTGAATGTGTGCAGTTTCTTGCATTCTGATTGGAGGAAATCGAACATATGTGAGACAAACCTACATATGTCGCAAACGGACTTTTGGCACGCTAGGCACGCCATACTCGTCACGCCGTAGTCAGATAAATGCTCCAACAGCTTCTCTCTGACCAAAACACCGAGGACGACTTGGAGTATGGTTGGCTGGCTAGTGATAATGCTAGTCATATTATTCCCGATCAGAAGAACAGGCGAAGAAGCATCGAGTTTCTCAGGCATGATGTAGAGTAGAACCTTCAGGGTCGGACTAACCTCTCTTGCAGCTCCGATCGCAACAATCCGTGTGCTATACGATGACTTGTCACGTCTCAGTTATCGTAATTCTTCCATAACTTTCTTGGCCACGTTTGCGACAGATACTTGATCGTCGTCCTCGTCCTCTACTACTTGAAGTACGCCAGATGCCCGGCTCCGAAAGACAAGGATATTCGCTAATCCTGATGCTGGATAGTATGATCAGGTCCACGTTGAATGCAGTTGATAGTCCTACGAGTACCGTACATGTCGTGAGAGGGAGATGCCACCATATTCCCTGTTTGTTTCGAGAATTTCAATAGAGGATCATATGCGTGTAGTGTCAGACTGCATGTCTTGTAGTTACCTTGTCGAAGGCATAATCTTGCTCCTCAGATCATCTGGGTACCGACCCACTGCGTCGACTGAACGATTTGACATGTAGATCACTGACAACGTCCTGAAGTCGCACTGTCACTTGTCCTGCCCAGTTACATTCCTCTGTTCACACACATTCAAGAATACATCTTTGAATAATGCTAGGCCTAATTATGGACCAGGATTTGAGGTTCTGCTCAAGAAATGTTTTGAGTCTCTCTCCAACATACATGTTTCCCCACAGAAAATACAATTAATTTGGAAATCAAACTGAGGCAGTTCGGATTGACGGGCCGCTTTGCTGGTTGGTGTTCATGGGGGAAGGAGGTGTCTCCATAAACATTGGATGATATCCAATCGTGTTTGGAGTTGTCGAATGAAGATGGACTGTGTTGATGGCCAGGTAATACATGACGGTTAGTTGTCGTCAAAGGAGACAATGGGCGTCCCCGTATAGCGCGGCGGGTTCGGGTATAGACTCGCGCGGAACGGCGTGTAGGCTGGATATGTGGAGATCTAGGGTTCGCTAGATAATATTAACGACATCAACATCGTTTTTAGTCATTTCACGTTGAATAGCACACATATCGCGCGGCAGCAGCGGCCTCTCCTGCGGCCATGTTGCTGGAACGTGTCGAAAACCCCCAGCATTCAAAATAGTACTTCTGCTAGACTGACATACTTGCGCGAACCCGGCATGAATATCACCATCAACCTTCCGTGTATGTCATATAAGTTGTGGGGCAACGACTTATACTTCGCAGGCGCCAGTTTTGTAGGCCATCTTGAATTTATCAAAATGCCCAATGATGCTCGAGTGGCATCATGCAGATTCCGGAAGAACAGGTCTCGTAGTGCCAGAAACCATCAAAACATTCTGTGCGGACGGTATTTCCGGGTTGAGGTCAAATTTGGGGTTTCAACACTAGACTATCAGGGGCGGGGGCGCACAAGATCGGCCGGGGCAGTGGAAATGGAAGCATCAAAATGATCGGATTGTGTGTGTGTGTGTGTTAGTGTGAAGCTTCCGTCGGGGCGTCAGGCTGTGGACCCTCGTCGGGGACCGTGGACCCCTCGTCTAGGAAATACTGGCGCCGCCCCTTCCCCCTCTCTCTCTCCACACACTCTCTCTCCACCGCCTATCTCCTTCCTTCACATTCCACATGTTACTTGGTGGGTGCCGACGCACCACAACCCTCCCCATACCGCCACTGGTCGCGCTAGTTTTGTGAAATAAGGGCGGCATTCCGAATTCTAGCTAAAATCATGGTTTTGTGTATGCTATGTATGGCAGCATTATCCTAGGACCGAGCTGGTCAATCTGAGGTAGATGCCTGCCCTGGATACATCATTTCCCAATACATTAATCTAAACTCCTCATTTTATCGCCAAACCATGCCTCTTTTCATGCCAAACGTTCACCAATTGCAGTTTTGGCGTTCCATACCCTTTGCTGTGTTGCGCAATTTCAACACTGCATCACTGATAAATTTATCGTTCGATAAAAGTTAAAATATTTTCAACTTCCATCCGATAAAATTATCGTATCGAACGTAGTGTGAACACTCATATTGGAAATAACACTTTTCAACTCTACGTCCGAAGAAATTATCGTATCGTATCGTATCTTATCGCTCTAGTGTGAACAGCCCTCCACTGGACATTCGTTTCATTCTGATAGTGACGTAGTTGAACAGCTAAGAGTAAAATGTATGGTTAGCCATCAAAGCGGGCTGAACATTTTTCAAGAATCGTAGAGAAGAGTTGTCGTTGACTCGTGCATCCACTGAGAAGTCTCTGGAGGCTGAGAATGCGCTACCTCGTCCTTCCAGATCCATTCCGCATGACAACGTCCCAGAACAACTTCCCGACGCACCAGAGCAAACCGCGGGGGTTGGGAAACAAGTGAGTGACACTCCGGACGTGCCTGATAGCAGTGATACCCCGTCCACAAATCCTCTTGATTGGTCACAACCTCATCACCGATCACCTCCCATCATCCCGCCCAAGGATACGAAACCCAAAATATCTACTTCCAAGTTTCAGCAGAAATGGTTCAGGAATTCGGAGCACCTGTCTTTGCGATCCTCAAAAAAATATATTATGATTGAAACATATCCTGATATGATCTCAAGGTGAAAATACATATATCCTATAAGGGACCGTGTTACGTTTAGGATACCCGTTAGTGGTTTATGCCTACATGACGTCGGAGTGACGGACCAACGCAACATATCCCAGAGTGTCATTGCTTGTCTCGCACAAGGGCGGCAACCATGGAGGGGGCGTCCAATGCATTTTGCTCCCCAATATATTCGAGCCAGACTGCTATTTTGCTGACACTCTGTATCCGACATATCCAGCAGCAACCATGTTTAAACATAGGCCTACGCATATTGACCTACATGATCAAGTTTAGTTTTTATTTACTGTACTGGTAGTGTTCAGACAAATGATATTCCTTGTGCAGACATACAATGTTCCTTAACAAAGAATGCCCTAAATTTGACTCTGTAATGTTCTTAATTATCAATGAAGGAAGGGTTCTCCTTCAATTCCTATCGTTTGCATGAGACTGAGTTCGCCATCGATAGGGGACGAGTTAGTTAAATGAATAAATAAACGAACAAACAAACAAACAAACAAACAGAAACAAATCGTTACTTTGAAGGGAGGGAGGGGGGCTGAGACTACGGGGGTAAGTCCACCACCTGACTGGCATGTAGGTCTATTTGATCTACAGATAGCCGCTCTTGCCTCGCATGTCGTTAAAACAAACTATATCGGTGCTAGATCTTTTCAGTATGCTGCTACTGAATTATGGAATAGTTTACCGGTTGAAATTAAGAATTTGCAGGCAGTTGAACTGTTTAGAAAGGGCATTTAAACTCACTTCTTCAACGCTACTACTACCAGGGTTTACTTTTCTTGGATCTCCCCCTTTTCTTCACTGTTGTCTCCTCATCGATCAGCCTGCTGAAGTGGAAAGTGCTGAAGTGCAAGTTAATTTCTATGTCCGAAATCAATGAAAATGCTTGTTACTAATTCTGTGAATTTCATTCAAATCGGGCTCACCGATCTCGTGTGAATATCATATCGACTTTGCATCGAGCAAGTCTTTTTCTTCCCCCCGTGACAAAGACTAAGATGGCGTGATATTATGTCTGCCTCATTCTCACCGCCCCATCGACTGAAACTGGAAGTAAATTTGAGGGTTGGATGTTCCTAATAGACTAATAAGAAGGAATCATTTGTGGCTCACAACTGGGAAAAGGGCCATGAGCGGCGCGAGGAACCATGCAGAGGGCTAAAGGTCGAAACGTGAAACAGCACCAGCACTCTTAGAAAATTAGGAGTGAATCTCACTCTATTAGAGTGGTCACTAAGCACATTTAGTCTATTTGGAGTCGAATATCGCGATGTTCACCGGTGGTGTAAATTTTCCTTCCAATAGCCGGAGCGCAATTTCACTCTTGAATGGAGTGATCATAACTCGATGGCGGAGTGTTCACCCAACATACTCCATTAGAGTGATATTCACTCTTTTGTGTCTGCAGAGTAACTGTAACTGCCCAGCCACAATCCTATGATCATGTAAAGGAGCGGTGCGGCCTACTATATCGGAGGACATTATAATTATTATTACTCAGTAATCTCAGGATATCCAGCTCAACGGAACAAAGGTCGAGACATTATTTGCTCAAGTGCAATGGTCACAGAGTCATATTGGCCTAATTGGCTGCCTGTAGTGCTGCAACAGATACGAATAAACAGTCCATTTGTTTGGCAGTTAACGGTTGGATCCCAATAAACACTTTCAGACGATCAGAGATTTCGTCGAAGAAGAAGGGAACACATTTCGGCTGCCGCGGTACGTGTCTCTCTCTACAAGCTGAAGTGATAGAACGGACCAATGATAGTAACCGTCTGCTGTAAGAGGCGACTAAAGAGGAGAATTTCCGCTATGAGACTGTGCGCAGGACATATTCGTTGACTTGGTCTGCCGTCGGCATATCAATCGGCCTGTCATCCAGTCCCGATCACGTTCCGAACTGCTAGTAGCCTACTATACTGTGGCCCGGGCCGGTAGCTAGGCCTACTCTATCACCAATGCGTATTATGCCCTAGCTGCGTGGAGTCCGAAGAGTAATAAATTAGCAGTATCAGTGACGTTTCGCCTGGGCGTTTCGCAGGCAAGTGGCCGTCCCAAACTGTCCAACGAGCACCAGGATGCGCTTTTCCCACTGTGTCCGCGGTAGGCCTATTTGCCGTTGTTTCTAGTTCTGATGTCATGGAGTGAGTGGACTTGTGAATCTCTGGGGAGTGTCTCGCAAATCGAAATCGACACCAGGTTTAATACCGCATGCACGTTATTTTAGGGTTTCCCGGCCGGAAATCCAGAGATAGGAATTCTCTGACTGCACCCTCACCCTGCATGCATGACTTCACCATGTCTAACGTGTGTCTGATTCCATCTGACTGTCGTTATAGTTGAAACGGTTTAGGCGGAT
>JAODTT010439753.1:0-12430 GCA_025400115.1 Pentamera pediparva
AAGCTGTGAAATACAATTCATTTGGACCATTTTTACCCCCAAATGGCACTTAAGGGTTGAAATAACCCCCAGATGACCACTGACCAAACATCCCTGAACACCCTATAGGCACCACAATACCACTGACCCGCCATGAACAAAATCCAACTTAAATGGTAGGAGGAGCATTTTGCAGATTTACCCCAAATGACCATCAAGGATTGAATTAACCCTAGATGACTACTGACTCAAAATCCCTGAACACCCTATGGGTACCACTGGTCAACAATACCACTGACCAACTATGGAGAAAATCCAACCTAATCTGTAGAACGAGAAGCATTTTGCTGATTCAACTCCAGTTGACCCTTGAGGGTTAAAATGACCCCTAGATGACCATTGACCGAAAATCCCTGAACACCCCATGGGTACCACTGGTCAATGATACCACTGACCAATTATGAAGAGAATCCAACTCAATCTGTAGGAGGAGAAGCATTTTGCAGATTTAACCCCAATTGACCCTTAAGGGTTAAAATGACCCCTAGATGACCATTGACCGGGAATCCCTGAACACCCTATAGGTACCACTGGTCAATTATACCACTGACCAACTATGAGGAAAATCCAACTTAATCTGTAGGAGGAGAAGCATTTTGCAGATTTAACCCCAATTGATTCTCACGTGTTGAAATAACTCCTAGATGACCATCGACCAAAAATCCCTGAACACTCTATAGGCACCACTGGTCAATGATACCACTGACCAACTATGAAGAGAATCCAACTCAACCTGTAGGAGAAGCATTTTGCAGATTCCCACAAAATGGCTCGAATTGACAACTAGATGACCTTGGACCTTTAATTTTTCTTACTCCCTAGATGACCCTTCACTTGATCATCATTGTCATCAAGTTACATCATGATCAATCAAAGGCTGTAGGAGGAGTAGCAATTTGAATCGATTGTTGACAGACGGATAGATAGATAGACGTGTATGATCACAATAGCTCACCCAGCCACACGGCTAAAGTGTTAGGTAGGCCAACTAAACATATGTAGCGTTCATGTGTATGTAGTATATGTGTTGTGGCTATTGCAACTTTCGATAGGATAAAGTTCACGTGATCAGAATTTGCTTGACATTAGAAGTTGATCCATGGCAGCCTTTGGATAACATTTGTGTCCCTTTATGAATTTACAGGTATGATACATTACTCACAGTGAGGAAATCATAGCCAAGTCATTTTCTTCCTTCTGAGGAAAGCTTAGGTTTATATCAATGATTTATCTCTTCAGGGATCGAAGAGAAGACAAGAGCAGAGTGCTTCATGCACATACAGACAGACATACACACACACGACAAAGTGATCACTATGTCTCCTTGAGAAAAGTTCAGGCGAGACAAAAGGCACAGACAATGCCTTTCAAACCTCAACGGAACAGTACATTCAGCTTCAACTTGTAAGCAGTGGAGGCCTTGTATGTCTGTTTAGTGACAATAAATGGGGATCAATATTAAACATGGTCGATGTGAACTACACCTGATCCTGACGAGAGTAGAGGTTGTTTGAGTTCAGATTGTGCAAATCTGCATAGTTCCTTGAATCTCAATGAGTCTCAGTAGACACACAAGAGCTATTTCTCAACACTAAAACCCCTGATATAGTGTTTGTGTAGAGACTGCATGTCTGGTTCCAGCTGTTGTCTGTTGAGAACTGAGGAGGGACTGATGCAAGTTATGTCGATCACAGAGGATTTGGGGTGGGGTGTTTACATCTTCAAGAAGTCAGCCTTGATGCACAATATTTACTGGAGTATGTAGACAGTTCGAGTATGGTTTATTACAAACTGCTTGGATCACATACATGTATCATGTATAACCTCTATTCCTCCCCCAAGAGCAGATGAACTACCAGAAGGCACTCATGCCTTCAACAGAGTTTTTTTCGTCATAGCTCATAAGGCTAATGCAGAGATCCTTGGAGGGACTGTGGGCAGGCTAAGGTTCCTAGAGTGGAGTCGGGCTCTTGTGGAGGACTTTTCAGCAGGTGAGTCTGCTAAACTAGTATCAGATAATCATGAACTGTTGTAGGATTGTCAATACATTCAAGGGGTAGCTTTCCATGCACCCATCACTGCTGCTATCCTTGTTCTCTTCAGAATTGTCATTATACGCATGTAGGAGGATGAAAAAGTGATACAACCACTTGAATTGTGTAGACACTTTTCTCATTCATATTGATACTGCTCTGGGTAGAGCCCTCGCAAAAGGTGACAGTCAAGCAGATAAGAGACCTATCCACAATGAGAAGTATGGTATGTTATTGGACTGTTACAGTACCAGCCTATTCACATCCTCATATAATGGTCAAATCCCAGAGAATGAGTCATAGTCACATGTTGAATTTTCAATACAATTGACCTTGGATCAGGTAAATTAGCAGAGGATTAAGTGTCATGAAGGCTTATCCGAAGAAAAGCTATCAAAATGATTATGTGTATTCTCAGGCACAGCATTTGAGGTGATATCGCATTTGAGATAATACGGATCCCCGTGTGCGTGTGCGCCAGCTTTCTAATGGACAGTAAAAGGAAGCTATTGTTTGTGGTGTAGACCAGGGGTCATTTTGGGGGACGAATTGGAAAATTGTGAAAAATATAGATTTTCATCAACTTTGGCTTGTAAACACAATGACTTGACCAGATAGGTCCAGACTTTACTTGATAGACTGTTTTGGTCTGATCAAGTTGAAATTTGGTGTGCTGCTTTCTAACAGTGAGTACAAGAATCATATTGTTCTTGGTGTAGACTGGGCGTCACTATAATCCCCGCGACACTGAAAGTGTTGGGGTGTTTTGATTTTGGGGGTGTAGCAGCCTCCACCGCCGTGGCCAGAAACTTGGGCTTTGGTGCAACAGCTCCACAACGCTCTGTTCGAAATCTCAGATGCGTTCGGAAGTGGGCTTTGCTGCAATTATGAAGTGTATTAGAATTTATTGGAACTCGGTGGATGTGGACTACAGTTTTTCCTGACAAACGTCATCAGAGGTCAAACTTGCATAATTTTTTTTTTCTCCTCACAATCCCGAGGGAAAGACTCAGACAGGTGTATAGATGCTGGAAACAACTTCATATGCCCTGCACATTGGCCATTCATTGGTGAAGTGCGCCATGCTGAAACGTGGCAGAGCGATTCGCGAGACAGGATTGTGAGGGATGATGCCATTACCTTCCAAGAGGTAGTGGCTGGTCAGGGGTGGAAGTCGAAGGAGTCATGGCCAACCATTCAAACCTTCAAGAATGGAGGTATTAACACCATTGACACGTTGCCCTCAACGAAGGACCTTGTACACAATGAACAACAACACACCACCCACAGGCATTCAATTCGCGAATGCACAGACAGACAGATGGGGAGACAAATATATGTGCAAGTGGAAATCAGTGTTTGTACCCAATGAGTCATCTTGGCTTAGTTCTTTGAGAAAGTTGCAGCTGTACTCGGATCTCAATCATAATCACAAATTTGCTCAATGTTTCAATATTTGTAATTTGAATGGCTGTACCCTTGAGTTGCCATGTGCACACTTGGGATGTAGCCTAACTGTTGGGTTTTGTACCATAAACAGTACTACATAAAGGGTACAGAATAGTCAGAGCCTGACATAATCAGTCGAATCACAGCTGACATCTTTATCTGTACAGCAATGCTACAGATGGAGAGTGGCGGCATATAAAAGGATACCTTGCTGAGCGTGCAAGTTGTTGGCAACACTAAAAAAGGCATATGTGGAGAGGACAAGGAAATCTGTGATAAACTCAGTTAAGAGCGATGTCCGGAGAGAGGCAGGCCAACTCACACGCACTATCAAAGAAAAAGATGTTAGCAAGAGCTCCTCCTGGAAGGAATATATCGAAGAGGGGGAATCCAAATGCCTATTTCTCACTGCAAATCTCGAGGGCGCTAACTCACGAAGAGCAGAAGGCATTGACGAAGCGCAACGGGCTGCAAAATTGGGTCCAGCTGTTGAATAGCGTCGTGCTCTACATATCTGGGTGCAAGTGGAGTGTGAGTATTTCTGTCCCAAACATTTGAACAGCAGATATTCAAGTGAGGGTTAAACTGTCCGCTTGTTATGGAACCTATGAGATTTGACATGGGCCGAATGGCTTCGTAATTCCTCGCTATTTACCGAGCACACATACCTAGTAAAAATTCACTCTAAGCCACACCCTCTCATAAATATCAATGTGATTGGCACCAAAAACAACGGAAACCATCTGCTCATTAACCAAGAATGAGACTGATCTCATCTGACCATGCATCATTCAAATATTGTGATTACGAGCTGATTTTGATAAAATTAGGTTCCCCTCAGCCCCTCATGAATATTGATGAGATGAGACTTATCAGTCATACATACACTATGCATGATCTTAGTGTTAGTAGCAGTTGTGCGATTCGCAAACATGTCCTCCCATGAACAGTTGGATTATATTGAAGACTTGAGCGTTAGGTAAAACGCGGAAACGGCAGGCCCTCCTCCAGAAATAAATCAGCAGGACACTGTCATAGCTATGCAAGCCCAATTAAAGTGCTCTTTGATCTAATGGGTGTAGGCACTGCAGGGGATTCAGTGGTAGGCCTACCACCAGCCAAAAAGCAAACTACAGGAACAATGGTTCAGTAGCTCAAACCAGAATGATATTCAATATGGTATGAGGTTTTATTGTGAGAAATCCTTCATTGTGTTTTCCTTCATTTGGTTGTAAACAAGTGTGAATCGGTTTTGACACTTCATGACCATTTATCGAAAATCTGTGAACAAGAAGCACCACCTACGGAGCATTAGAACAAAATTTGAAATAAATAGGTTAAGTGTTAGATATGAGATCGCGGTACCATAGCCATGGCGTAACAGTTTAACTATTGAATATAAGTCATATTGATTGTATTGCTGTATTTCCATATGTGAGAGTGAATGTAACCGAAATATATCGCATATATACCCGATTCAGAACGTGTCGCCTTCAAACACTAGTACCAAAGAGTCTACGAGAGAAGGTGTTGTCAAAGGTACATAGCCACCACCTGGCAGGTCATTTCATGGTTAAGAAGACAATTGAGCGTCTCAGAAATAGCTATTACTGGAGTGGGTATGAAAAAGACGCAGAGCGTCATTGCAGGTTGTGCTACTTATGTGCGTCGCGCAAACAGCCCCCAAAAAGGGTGGAGGCTGCAATGAAACGATACATTGTAGGGGAACCTATGGCTAGGTGTGCTATGGATATTATGGGTCCTCTCCCTGTATCCGATAAGGGGAAGTACATATTAGTAGTGGCAGACTATTTTTCCAAATGGGCTGAAGCTTATGCCATTCCTAATCAAGAAGCGGTTACGGTGGCAGATGTATGTATTGGTTAAGGAGTTCATCTGTCCCTTTGATATCCTGAATGAGTTACACACGGATCAAGGGCGTCAGTTTGAATCTGCGGCGTTTCAGGGAATGTGTAAATTACTTGACATCGTGAAGACATGCACAACGCCGTTCCACCCAGTCAGACGGCATGGTAGAACGTCTCAATAGGACGATAGAGGCCATGCTGTCGCTGTATGTTGCCCCAACGCAGAGAGATCGGGATGATTGGTTACCGTTTGTAATGTTAGCATATGGGACTGCTACTCATGAGAGCACTAACCATGCTCCCACTGAGATCATGTTAGGTAGGAGGATAGATCTTCCCATATAAAGGATGATAGCCAAACCCCCTACTGAGACTGAGACCACACCTAGTGAGTATGTGCAACAGTTAGAGCACAAACTCCAGATAACGTTTGAGAATGCTCGGAAGCATATCAAACCTGCAAGTGAGCAACAGAGTAAGAGTTATGATAAGACTCGCCATAGCCATGTGCATTACGAGGGAGATGATGTATGGTTGTACGAGCCATCTGGGAAGAAGGAGAGATCCCCTCAGCTGGAGCGCCATTGGAAGGGTCCTTGCAAGGTACTGAAGCGAATCTCAGACGTGACTTACAGGGTCCATGTGAGCCAATGGGCTGAGCCGAAGGTAGTTCACCACAAAAGGTTGAAGCCGTATACAGGCGGCACCAAACCCGCTTGGTTTGATGTTGCCAGGTGTCTCACAGAGGCACCCGCTGTAGTAGAGACGGTTGAGGACCTATTACATGATAGTGTGGGTAGTCGACCGGTGGAGGCTACGCCAGCGACCAGTGGTGAGAATGTTGTTTCCAGCGGGGATAAGGCCTCGTCAACTGACGTTCCTGAACTACGACGGTCCCAGCGAAAGAGACAGCCATCTGAGCATTATACATTTGATCTCTGAGTGAAGTCGATAGCCTAGGACTAAATAGTCCATCATATAGCATGATTATGCGGTTGGCCAGGCACATTTGTTTTTGTCAGGATGGTGCCCTTCCACTCAGCGCTAAATGTACTGCATGCGCGAGGGGCCAATCCGGCAGTTATAAGGGAGATAACAACCTTGCTAAATTTTTTGATAGTCTGCTTCATTGTTTTGATTCACATTACTAGTGGCCACCGCCGAGCAGTAGAGATTGTAGGGTGTGGGTCATGGGGTTAATCTTTTTCTGTCACGGGGGCAGTGTATCAGTTGATTAATGGGTGCTCACGGCTAATACCCCGTACCCAGCGTGTGTATTTTTGGAAGTCATATAAACTTGTTGGGCGAGTATTGCGTTGGAATTATTGCGAGGTTTACGTTAACATTTTCTGAGAGATTACGTATCAAAGTTATTTGCAATTGTTATCATTACACTGCTTTGGGGAGCATATGCTATCGTGACGCTCAGTTGGAGGTTGAACCTCTAGCTCTGGTGGAACTTTTGTCAATTGGCAGCGGAGAACGGTAACTATATTGTTTCGCATTAATATGGCTAGCAATGAAAGCGGCAAGCAGGGAGGGTCATTGACAAGTGGGAGTGAGGGGGAATATGACGGAAGCCTCCCCTATAGTTGCAGTGCGTGCAGGCAACAAATTACATCAACCACAATGTTACGACGCCATGTAAAGGGCGTGCATCGGAAGCCAAAGAAGGTCGCCCTGAAGAAAGCCGGGAAATACCAGCCCGGCAAGAGTCAGCCGGCTCGAAACCAGCCGCTGCCGCTGAATGCAGCACAGCAGGAGCTGAAACAGCTGGAAGAATCCCTGGGAAGCCTTCCCAGGACGAAACCGAGTCCGTTGCCACCATCCCCGACGGGGCAGAGTTCTACTCCCCCCGGCGCAGAGTTCTACTCCCCCCACAGCGATGGGGAAGCGACCCCTGGGAGATAAAGCAACAGATGTCGTCTAGCGCGACGGCTTCTACTACGCGGGACTGGGAGGTCCAGCCGTTAGGTGGGAGGGCGGAATACCGACACATTACCGAGCGAGGGACGGAGGTAGATGGTACACAGTATGCCATCACCTCAAGGACTTCGGGTTTATGGACCCTTCCTCGGCGGTCGACAGCAGCGGCGTAGGTCAAGCGGAACAACTGTCGGGGACTTGCTCGACTGTTCAACTATCGATACGGAGTGGGGAACGTCTGCGTCAGACGAGTTTACCGACGGGGACAGTGGGTGCAGCGGTTGGGTGTACGCCAGTGACAACACGTCAGAGTGGGATACGGAGTCAGATACAGGGTCATCGGATACGGAGATTGAGGACACTAACACACGTCTTCCCGTCCCTCCGCCCCACAAGTGCAGGCGGATCCAGCTGCCGAGAATCATTCTGCACAAGCTCCCACTCCACCGGGTCCGGGGAAGGAGATCATACCCATTGCAGTGATGGCGCCGCCGCCACGCCTCGTTGCACAGGCAATTGACAGAGGACTATCCTGAGCACGGTGGGGTGGATTATCGCAGTTGAATCAGCATGTTCATCACTTTACGTGAATCCGGCTATTGATACGTGCACCTGCCATTGAACGGCATCCGTGAAACCTGCAATGAATCCGGTAGAGCGTGAAGTTGTTATTTTTCTGGTCCAATCGCTGTAAAATCGAGCGGAGCATAAAATAAAAGGAACTCCGTGCTGACTATCCATAATCACACATACAGCCAGCGAGCCAAACTATCGATACGGAGTGGGGGCCATCTGCAACATACGTGTCGGCCGACGGGGACAGTGGGTGCAGCGATTGAAAAAGTATTTCGGACCCTGCTGGAACCTCACTGAAATCAGCAATGGCCCATTGGTCGCAATGGTGCTGAGAGGGTTACCAGCAGAATTCGAAACCCCTTCTTCTGCAGAAGCAAATTCTGGACTCTGGTCAAGCCACTGCAAAGGGACACAAAAACCAGGCAGATGTAGGAACCCTGGTTAATTTGCAATTTTCATCTTTTATATGTTACGATGATGTTGTCAAAAGGGCTGATGGGCCATGCAAATTATTACAATTTTACATAATGAACTGGCAGAACTTTTGGTAGATCGTTAAATTCTTCTTGCAACCACCCTATTGCCAGTAGCCTACTAATATAATTTGCTGTGATTGATTGGCAGCAATGTGAACCACGTGATCTCCGAACTTCAATCAACCAAATATTCCTTTCCCGGGTCCCCCGTGTCATATAGTAATTTTCGTAAATTTATCATATCTTTGGGTTCTATAGAGAGCCCTTTTTCTTAGTAGCACCTGAAGAGGGCTTCAGCCGTGTTGACTGCAACTCTATACGATACATGTGATGATTGGTCATCATGCCATTTTCAGGTACAAAATCTTGGATTGAGGACAGGTTACACAATGCATGAGAGCATTCAGAACTACGTCCAACTGATAGCGTTACCGATGATAACCGTAGAAGCCATTCACCCAGTGTCTGCTGCACTAGAGCTGGAGGCCCCGAGCATGCCACTGAGAGTCCTGCTGAGTGTGCTGCTGAGAGCCCTGTGCGAGAACATGGGTGAGACCTGGCTGGGGGAAGGTCTGTGGAGACCAGAGGCCTGGTGCGCCACAAGCGGAGCATCAGGACCAATGATAGTCGTAGAAGCCATTCGCCCTGTCTTTGCTGTACTGGAGCTGGAAATCCCAAGCATGCCAATGAGAGCCCTGTGTGATGACATGGGCAAGACCTGGCTGGAAAAGGTCTGTGGAGACCAGGGGCCTGGTGTGCGTTCAAGCGAAGCATCAGGACCGATAATACCCGTAGATGTCATTCGCCCAGTCTTTGCTGCACTAGAGCTGGAGGCCCCAACATGCCACTGAGAGCCCTGTGCGAGAACATGGGCGAGACCTGGCTGGGGGAAGGTCTGTGGAGACCAGAGGCCTGGCGCGCATACAAGCGGAGCATCAGGACCAATGGTAGTTGTAGATGTCATTCGCCCAGTCTTTGCTGTACTGGAGCTGGAAATCCTGACATGCAGCTGAGAGTATGTGCGATAACATGGGCGAGACCTGTGGCGTGAGTTGAAGTTTATACTTGTCTGGTCCAATCACTGTTAAATCGAGCAGAGCATGAATTAAAAGGATCTCCGTGCTGACTATCCATAATCACACATATAGCTGAGCTATAACGTCATGGCAACTACCACGCCAGCGAGCTGAACTATCGATACGGAGTGGGGGCTGTCTGCAACAGACGTGTCGACCGATGAGGACAGTGGGTGCAGCGGTTGGGTGTACCCCAGTGACAACACGTCGGAGTGGGATACGTCAGATATTGGGTCATCGGATACGGACATTGACGACACTATAACACACGTCTTCCCGTCCCTCCGCCCACAAGTGCAGGCGGATCCAGCTGCCGAGAATCATTCTGCATGAGCTCCCGCTTCCTCGGGTCTGGGGAAGGAGACCCTACCCATTGCAGTGGTGCCGCCGATGCCATGCCCAATGCCGGAACCGCCTGCTGACGATCCACAACCGCCACTGGAGCAACCCACGGAAGATGTCCTGTCAGACATGTCAGGCTGGAGCGACGTTGGCCCGAACTAATTAATCACGCTGATCTGGCAGGAGCCTAGTCATTGATGGCAATAGGAGGCTGGCTGCATATCGGTAGAAACTGCTCAGCACAATGGTCTTGTGAAGTTGCTCAGTTTACATCCTGAATAGTCTACAATTGGTACTCATGGCAAATGTGTTATTTGTTTAAAAAAGCTGTGAATGTCGAGAAAGCGAGGGTCACACAAGTCTTGAACAAGACTAAGGTGAATGGGTCAAACCGAGGATCCATCCGGAATCCACATATATTCCTACTGAAGTCGAGAGTATGGAGCAAAAACTGTTATCTATAGGTGCTTCCACGCTGTGAGCAAAACGAGGCAGATTAAATGATGCTTCACGCCCAATGTGAAGTTGTGAACATGATTACCATTTGCTCACTCGTGTTCTAATCAATATATTCCTTTTTCAGGCTCTTACAAGCCTAACAAGCGGGTGGCTCCTAAGAGGACTTCCTACGATCTGGTTCAGGCCGTCCACAAGGATGCCAGCTCTGTCGATGTCCAAGTCCTTCTCATGCCGGAGGGGAAGCTGTGCAGGATTCAGGAGCGCTGTACCTACACGGTGCAAGTCAGGTTGGGGAGGTATTGGGCCAAGCATGAGAGTGGGCTTTCATAATGAGCTTAACAAGTGGGTGGCTCCTAAGACAACTTCCTACGATCTGGTTCGGGCCCTCAACAACGATGCCAGCGTTGTCGATGTCCAAGTCCTTCTCGTGTCCGAGGGGAAGCTGTGCAGGATTCAGAAGCGCTGTGCCTGCATGGTGCAAGCCAGGTTGTCACAGTTTTGAATTGTCTCATTATTCCTTCACAGGAACACCCAACCAGGAGATTGCATCTTCCTGGTGATAGAAAGCTGTCTGATGACTCTGTTCCGCATATGTTGGTCATGCAGTACAGCAGTCGGATCTAGGTTGAAACGCTACCCAGGGACCTTCATTCGCGTGGAGCAGGTGTGTCAGGAATGCCATACTGTATCGTCTTGGGATAGCCAGGGAGTCCTCAACAACATTCCAGTAGGGAACCTCCTTTTCAGAGGCCAAACCACACCAATCCCTCCGCATCTTCAAGGTCATGAAGTGTCCAACTCACAACGTACGGACATACAAGAGGCATCAAAGCCAGAGGCTCCAGCCCGTGGTGCAACAGGTCTGGCAGGTGCACCAGGCAGCGATGGGACACAGCCTGACAGAAATCGGTGTTGGCCTCGCTCTCGGAGGAGACCGTCGGAGTGACAGCTCTGGACACTCGGCTAAATACGAGTCGTATACGTTCCTGGAACTAACTGGAACATGATCATCCACCAGAGGGGGCTTTTCCAGCAGCATGTGAAGGCTGCAAAGGAGGCCATGAATGGGACTGGACTGGCACTAGGAGTTCATGCTCTACAGCTTCAATTTTGCACAACAGGTTCATGATCCTATTGTTGTTGTTGTGTCAAATAAGAGTAAAGATGCCTGGAGGATGCTACGATTTACTGAATTTTCAGGCAGCATTCTTCTGTCATCCACCCGATGGGCTCTATGGAGAGTCCGTTTCGAGCAGCACCCAAAGAGGACTTCTTCAACCGTGTTGACTGCAACTCTATACGACGCATGTGATGATTATTCATTATACCAACCTAGATTATGTGACTTCCTTGAACTGTTGAAACAAACTCCCTCCACAAGTGGTCACAGCATCCACACTGAATGAAGGCTGGAGTTGATACATCAGAGTGGACTGGTTTTCTATGAATTTGCTATGATGCATTCCCTGGTTCCACACCCTCCTGGTCATTCCTGATGAAGCTAATAATTATACTCGCATGTTCTCCCCCCTTCCAGCAGCACACCAGAAGTTTCAAGGAGACAGTCTTCAAATTCAATATAATTATGATTTATTGTTGGTGTTTACAAAGAACCCTTTGTGGTTTTTTTTGCAGGTGCACTACCCCAATGATCCTGATCAACCTGGCCCGGTGTATTTCCTGACATTCCCTGGAAATGTGCAGTGTTCGGGATAAACTGTGAGTCTTTCCCAACACAAGTCAACTTCCTTATCGATGAGGGCATGTCCATCAGCAAGGGGTCGAATGCAGTAATCTCCTACCTGCATTTCTCCCTCCCTATCAACCCGGCCCGACGTATTTCCTGACACCCTGGGAATGTGCAGTGTTCGGGATAAACTGTGAGGCTTTCCCGACACAAGTCAACTTCCTCATTGATGAGGGCATGTCCATCGCAAGGGGTCGAATGCAGTAATCTCCTACCTGCATTTCTCCCTCCCTATCAACCTGGCCCGATGTATTTCCTGAAACCCCGGATATGTGCAGTTTTCGGGATAAACTGCGAGGCTTTCCCGACACTGTCAACTTCCTCATTAATGAGGGCATGTCCATCAGCAAGGGGTCGAATGCAGTAATCTCCTACCTGCATTCGTTCCTCCATATCAACCTGGCCCGATGTATTTCCTGACACCCCGGAAATGTGCAGT
>JAODTT010440864.1:0-12427 GCA_025400115.1 Pentamera pediparva
AAGGCAGGAAAAGGCTGGACATGCCAGGAAAGGAGCCAGGAAAAGGCAGGAGAAGCCTGGATCTTGGTACATTTACCACAGAGAGCCAGGAAAAGGCTGGATTTTACCACGAATAGAGCCAGGAAAAGGCAGGAAAAGCCTGGACACATGTGCAATGATCACAGAGAGCCAGGAAAAGGCAGGCAAAGCCTGGACAACCACAGAGAGCCTGGACAAAGCCAGGAAAAGGCTGGATATGCCAGGAAAAAGCCAGGAGCATGCTGGGAAAGCCTGGGCACACAAGTAATCATCATAGTGGCCAGGAAAAGGCTAGATATGCTAGGAAGAAGGCTAGATGTGCCAGGAAATTTAGGGCAATGGCCAGGCCTATTGTACATCGGTTAAAACTAAGCTCGCACTATATTTGAGATCCTGTTGATCTTCGATGAATTTTGATCATTATATCGAGATATCTTCACAATTCACATGCAAACATACATACATGACTGCATAGGCTCCATCCCCAACAAAAAATTCAATTCCCACGAAAATGCAAACATACCTTAAGAAAACAAACACGCACCCTCAAATCATAATTTGTGGTTGGGAAAGCTGCTCTATTTTGTACTCAGAACACTCAATCACAACAAGAGCGACTGTTTGAATTGTTTCCATCATCATCCAGTTTTACATAATAAATCCTCTCCAGTGGGAAAGTTTATTCTGGACAGAACACCTTGCACAGCGCAACCCCATGTTTTAGTAGGATCCCTCATAACTTGGCTCAGGGCAGTGGCAAAATGGTAGAGTGCCCACACTGCGGTGACAGAGGTCCCTGGTTTGAACAGTGGTATCAACATATCTGGTACCCTAATTCTCAACCCATCTCACTTCTTGTGTGGAAAAGTGACTGCAAAATGTATTCATAGACTGCACGGGCAGTGTCCGATGATTGTGTTAAATGACAGTCCTTCTTGCCTAGGTCCCATTTGCTGCAGTGGCCGTACAGTTGGAAATTTCTATGGCCGATCGCATTTCTAAGGACGCCGTATTAGTTCCACTGCAGCTTAGCAGTCATATTGTCAGGACTGCTGTACGCCCTACCAGGATTTCTGAAGACAGAAAAACTGTGGCTGCTGTACGGTCTTTGAAGTGACGACGCACGCTCACCGTATATTTGGTAAATGCCACAGCCAACGCTTAGACCAGCCCTTAGGCACTTGTAGGGACTACACTGGATATATGGGCTATCAAACATGTGCGATTTCACACCACACGCCCTTATACGGTTGCAAAGTGTTGGGAACGTCACACCCTGTGTTGTAGGCCCTCCATGTCTCAGAATCCAAAATCAGCGAAAGCGAAGGGGAAACGTCAATGAGGGTTGCATTTAAGTAGTCTCGTTTCTGGTGTAAGTCTCGCCTCGGCTGCATGCGTAGGTAACCCTGCCTCAATCGTTGTGGAACAACCAGCACCATTTTTTTGGTGTTAATTATATGATATATTGGGAACACTGTTGAAAGATGTGAAAAATACTTGCTGCGCCCACGGGGGCTGTAAGGGAGGCTGTGCGTTATGAATCATATACCGTAAGGTCTCCGTACGGGCACCCTACAGACGGTACGGTTGTCGCGGGGCGTCTCTGCACTTCCTGTGGCTGCCATAGTTTTTGTGAGGGTCCAAAAAGCTACAGCAACAGCAAGGCCAACATAAGGTCACCGTAAGCCCAACGTACGGTCACCGTAGGACCGTCCTACAGCATGACTAAGGCATGTCGGGGCCCATGGCGACCAAAGGAATTTTGACTGTGCATCAACATTTTGGCGACCCTACCGCATGTGAAAAGCAGGCATAGGCCGCAGGGCAACCCTGCGCCTCTGTAAACTTGCCGTAGTACGAATGTGACCTAGGCGTCAGTAGCAGGCTGCCATGGTAATTTGGACACCAAATATTTGAGAAAAGAAGGCAAGGATTCACTGTTGTCAGCTATCCACTCTCCATCATTCCCCACTTGCAGTGAATCTGGTTAAACCATATTGATCTAAATTCATGTCATCGACCTAACAACATGGGCATTGTATGCTATCTTGTGCCATTACATATTCCCTAGAAAAATAGGCAGTAAGAAAGAAGAAGAACAGGATTTTTTTACAGGATGAGTAAATAAATTCTGCAAACTCTTTGTTGTCTAGAAGCAACCAGAGGGCATAATCAAGGGTAGGCTACATACAGCTGCATTGATATGCACCATACAGCAAATTACTTTGTTTGCCTGCTGTGACTTTCCAGTCCTGTTGTTGTTAGTTTGTTGTTAGAGATAATGATATAGTTCCCTAATAGGCTGTACTATGTTACAGTCAACCGGTAGCTTACCACTCCTTCTTCGACGGGCTTTTCCCACAGGTAGCGGGGTCGCCGGTGCGGATCCGTTTCCTCCATTCTTCTCTTGCAAGTGTGTCTCCTTCCTCCAGGTCCAGTGCCTTCATATCATCATTGTAACAATTATGTATGCGCCACGTTGGCCTGCCTCGTTTCCTCTTTCCCACCTTCATTCTCTGTACTCTTTTCCCGACATAGTCCTCTTCTTTTCTTTCGATGTGGCCAAACCATATCATACGTGTCTCTCTCAATTCGGCACCCAACTCCACTACTCCCATCGTTTCTCTTATTTCCTTGTTTGTAACCGTTTCCCTCCGTGTCAGGCCCATCGTGAATCTTAGCATTCTCATTTCTGCTACATCCAGTTGACTCTCCTGTCGTTTTGTCACTGCCACTGCTTCCATCCCATACAGCATGGATGGCCTTATCATCAGCTTGTAAAGGCGTCCCTTCACTGATGAGGGTACCTTTCTATCGCACAACAACCCAGTTAGGTTCCTCCAACTAGACCATCCTGCTTGGGTCCTCCTTGCTACCTCCCTGTTGGAACTTATATCTTCTCCCACTGTTAGGCCAAGGTACTTGAACTCGATAACTCTTGGGGCTGGTGTTTGCAGCAGGCTGATGGGACCCACTGCTTTGCTCCCTGGATCAAAGTACTCCGTCTTCGCCCTTCTAACTTTCATGCCCCTTCGCTCCAGTGCACTTGTCCGTGTTCAAGTCTCCTCTCGGCTTCTTCTCTTGTCGCTGTGCTCAGGACCACATCATCAGCAAACATCATGTCCCATGGTGACTCTCTCCTTATCTCATCTGTCAAGCATAATGATAGCGAATAGGAATGGGCTGAGAGCCGAACCTTGGTGTACACCAACATTCACCTCGAAGGATTCACTGACTCCACAGGAACATCTGACACAGGTCGAACATCCCCGATACATATCTTGTATCAGCCGTATATACCCTTCCGATACCTCTTTCAGTCTTAGGCAATTCCGAACTTCATCTCTTGGTACTCTGTCATATGCCTTCTCCAGGTCTATGAAAACGCAGTGTAGTTCTTTTTGGCCCTCTCTGTACTTCTCCATCAACAGTCTCAAAGCATATATGGCATCTGTCGTACTCCTTCCTGGCATGAATCCATACTGGTTTTCATTTATTGACACCGCTTCCCTAAGCCGTCCATCAACAACTCTCTCCCATACCTTTAAAGTATGTGACGATGCCACGATAATTTCCACATTCCTGGATATCTCCCTTGTTCTTGTAGATGGGTATAAGGGTACGACTTCTCCAATCGTCATGCATTTTCCCTGAGGTCCTGATCTCGTTGAACCAAAGAGTCAGCAGCTCCACTCCTTAATCTCCCAAACACGTCCACACCTCTGCCGGTTTATTATCTGGCCCAACTGCTTTTCCTCTCTTCATTTTCTTCAGGGCCTTTGCAACTTCCTCCACGGTCACCATTGGTACATCCTCCTCCCCTCCTGCTGGCACATTTCTTCGTATTCTCTCATTTTCGATGTTCATGAGGTCTTCAAAGTAGTCCTTCCATCGCTCTTTTATCCTGTCGTCATTTGTCAATGTTGCCCCCGCACTGTCTTTGATCAGCTTGGCCTGGTAGATGTCTGCCGAGTTCTTATTTCTTGATTTGCCCAGTCGCAGTGCATTATTTTGCCCATCTTCAGTCTCCAAGCTGTTATACAGGTCTGTATAAGCTGCTGACTTTGCTTCAGCCACTAATCGTTTTGCAGCCTTGTTTGCATCTTTAAAAGCTTGGACATTTTATCCTGACCAGTTTAGATCTCTCTGTCTTTTACACTCCCTCGTGGTTGCGACGGCCTCCTGTACGTCCTCGATCCACCACCAGGTCTCCTTATTATCCTCTGTTTTCTCCGTTGTCTTTCCGAATATTTCTTCAGCTGTTTGCCTGATTCTCTGGCTTACTATCATCCAGTCTCCTCTCTCTCTCTCTCACTTCCTCTTCTAGCTTTCTTGTAAACTCTTCCCTTGGAGCCTCCTCTTGTAACTTCCACCACCTCGTTATCCCCTTGTTCTTTGGAGTGTTCTGGGCTAGTAGTTTAGTATTGCACACCACTGGTTTGTGCTGTTTTGCTATGCACTTCACATGCTTCGATACTTTTCGACGGCACTGTATGTTGTCAATTTGTGTATTATGTCCGCCACTTGTGTAGGTGATCCTCTGGGACAGTCGTTTAGAGAAGTATGTATTTGGTACTGCCATTCCTATTGTCTTTGCAAAGTTAACAATTCTGTCGCCTGCCTCATAACGTTCTCCAACCCCGTATCTACCCATACACTCTGTAGCAACGGTATTACTCTCTCCGACATGTCCGTTGAGATCACCCCGATCCACAGTGGCTCTTCGTCAGGAATTTGCAGCAGCAAATCTCCTAGTTGTTCCCAGAAACGGTCTTTCTCCTCATCTTCACATCCCGTCTGGGGGGAATATGCACTCGACACATTTACAACTTTATTGTTCACTTCCACCTTCATCCACATTACCCTGTCCGACATTCTTTTCACTTCTAGTACATTCCTTTTAAGTTCTGGATCAAGTACAATGCCCACGCCATTCTTCTTGGTCTCGACTCCATAGTAGAAGAGCTTATATCCATCCCCGATCTCTCTTGCTTTATCTCCTTTTCACTTCGTTTCCTGGACACAGAGCACATTTATGTTCCTCCTCGTCATCATATCCACAATTTCCATACTCCGCCCTGTCATCGAGCCAACATTTGAGGTGGCCACCGCTAAGGTCCTTTCTGTATCTTTCTCTTGTCTGTCCCTTCGTCGTTTAGCTTGCTTCTTTAGCCGTATCCGCTCTTGGTACGGTAGTCGTAGTCCATTTTCCACAGCCTCACGGCGGTCAGGCTGCGCGTCGTTTCTGGAGGACGCCCTAGTTAGGTCTGTCATCTTGTTGATCCGCATCATAATAGTAGGTTTGGCGAGCTTGTTTTACAGCCGGATGCCCTTCCTACCGCAAACCATCCCCATTTACCCGTGCTTTGGGTCCGGCAGCAAATAGTACTGGATTGTACCCACACTGGCTGGTTTAGCCGGTAGCTTACAAATATTCAATAAATATATTTTTCTGCACTTCTGCTCACATGTTAACAGATCCTGTACAACTTTATGTAGTGTATCAGCTAAAATTCCCGCCAAAATGTTGTTATGATGATCAACCAATCAATGCTTAAAATTGCCCATCAAATCTGCATAACACATTCAGGTTTATCTTGCCTGTTCCTGCCTTTTGATGCCAAGTTTAAGTCCATGCTTATCCTGGCTTTTTCCTGCTTTTTGATGCCAAGTTTAAGTCCAGGCTTATCTCTGCTTTTTCCTGCCTACTGAAAATGTCCAGGATAACCCTGGCTAGGCAAGACACTGTCCAGGCGTATCCTGGCTTTCGCTGCTCACTGTAAATGTCCAGGCTAATCATGGCTAGTCTGGACACAACAGTTCAGGCTTTCCCTGGCTAAGCCTCGACAAGGCAGGAAGCACTGTCCAGGCTTATCCTGGCTTTTCCCTGGCTATGGGAATAGTCCAGGCTTTCCCTGGCTAAGCCTGGATCAGGCAGAAAACACTGTCCAGGCTTATCACGGCTTTTCCCTGGCTATGGAAATAGTCCAGGCTTTCCCTGGCTTAGCATGGACAAGGCAGGAAACACCGACCAGGCTTATTATGGCTTTCCCTGGTTATGGAAATAGCCAGGGAGAGCCTGGATGACATATCCTGGCGTCTCCTGGCTTTTCCCTGGCACCAACATTTTCTATCATTGGAACAGAGCCTGGACATCCTCGGATAACCCAGGAAATCCTGGCTTTTGCATCTGAGCCTGGACAAATATTCGCCTGGGTAAGTCTAGAATACTTGGTCCAATCAAGCTGACATTTGGTACGTAGCTTTCCTATGGGTAGTACAAGAACCCAATTGTCTTTGGTGTTGACCAGGGGACCATCCTTTTGGCCAAAAAATGGAAAATTTATGTTTTAGCCAAATTTAGCTTGTGGACAAGATAACTCAACCCCAATTGGATGGATCAACTCACACATAGCATGTGAATTTTCCATAATGAGTACATGATCCCCGAACATTGTTTTAGGGTCAGATCAAAGGTCATATGCTCGGTCAGCAGAGGTCAAAGTCTGGAAACCTGGTGGACACGATAAGTCCGATCGAGCTGAAATTTGGTCTGTAGCGCTCTTATGGGGAGTACAGGAACCCTGCTGTGTTTTGTATAGACCAGGTGTCATTTGTGGTGAACAATTGTGAAAAAATGATATTTTGGCAAAATTTGGCTTGTGAACACAATAACTCACCTGGGTGGATCAAGCTCACACTTGGTATTTGGGTTCCACATCATGAGAATATATTCGATCCCTATTGTTTTGGGGTCAGGTTCCCTATATCTTATATTGGTCATAAAATACAATTCTGGCATGAAGTTAAAGGTTGGCATATTGTTTTCCAAAAAAAAAGGCCCATTTTAAAATCACTTTTATTTTCAAAGCATTTTTGTGATTTTCGGCTATTTTGAGGGGCAGCGACTTAAAATCCGAAAGAGATAGAAACCCTAAATTATATATATATCTTGTTTTCCTAAGAAAGGAATCCCATTTTGACTAGTATAAAATGAACTGCTACCGTATCAACATTGTGGAGTTATGACCATTTGAAAACGCTATGTCGTGCTCTCTCAAGATAATTGATATTGACTCATTTATTACAAAATTTGGGGTATAACTGACTGGGACTGGACAAGTGTGTGTTTTGAATATATCTCTCAACCACAATGTATCCAAATACAATGTTTCCAGCAAACCTTCCAGCTTTACATAGTTACCCACAGTAAGTATGGGACTTTTTGAGAGGCCATACTAGTCGAAATTATTGGAGTATGTAGTGCCACAGAATTATACACCTATCCTACCCTTATACCCACCCACGAAGAGCACCACTGTGTGTAATGCATGTCCTCCAACAATGAATCTTGGCCAAGGTGTGTGGGATACCAGCAGGTCATTGATGAAAAGTACAGGCCAAATTTGAATTATACGTGGGTCATAGGCTGTTCCACATTGGTAATATAGCTTTTCACCCCGCTGTGTAACGCCCGTCACAAACATGTAACGCCCGTCACGCACGACATCTATCCATCCATTGGTTGGGTTTAAACTGTATCAACTTGTTACGTCATCATTATCAATTAACTAGACTAGTTTACAATTCACACACATGCCACAACATGATGGTAGGCTACCTCTGCCATCTTGTGGCTGTTGACTATAACGCCCGTCGCGCTTAATTACAATGTTAATTGACGAAAAGGCAACAAAATATTTAATAACATAACAATATTTCATTGCTATTTGTTACTGAGATATGGGACCAAACTAGTTACAAAACTGTGTGCAAATGCAACGCCCGTCATGATGGAATTGACCATCACTTACATGCTTGCAATTGAATCTGATAGAAGAAAATCAAGGTATTTGTATATGTTGCTATGTTCTTCTCATTTGCCCGAGATGCCTTCATGCCCCAAAAAGGTTTCACTACTATATATAAACGAGCATCAACTACACACTTAGAAAAATGGACACCGTTACACACATCACAATGCTGCTTTATGTGCATGTATTAGTTTAAACCAGAATGTACACACTGCTAACCACTATTGCACAGATAACGTGTTGTGGTGTATGTTTTAGGTGTCTGGCAATAGTCAGGTGTTCATAATACAGAGTTTTGATGATAAATATTGACGTACAGTACGTAACGGTTGGACAATAGGACCCTTTTTTTTGTTCTGGCCGGTATCAGAACTGGCCGGAACTAACCGGCCGGAACTGGTATCGGACTAGGTTCTCATATGGGGCATTTAGCGAGACATTACTCTGATGAACGGTAACATGATAGAGACCATGACCGAGCTGCATTTCCGCTCACGACCGCTACACCCTGAGGCAGCCCACTACGGTGCCTCTCTCCGCTACCTCAACAGGTTCCCTATTAGCACATGGGTGAAGAGGAGCAAGTAGAGAGGAACACTTTGCCAAAGTGTGTCACGTGGACTCGAACCCATAACCTCTTGATTACGAGTTCAATGCCTTTACCACTAGACCACCATGCTCTCAGTACTTAATTACTCCTTGTGGTTTCCTCCAGAGACGCCAAGAGTCCATCTGAGCCATGTTACAAACTAAGATCGAGCGCCCCTTTCACAGTAATGTGGCACAGTTCCAGAAGACTGGAACCTCTCCTGGGTTGCTGAGCTCATCAAAAAAACTCTGTAACATTTAAATTTATGTATTCATCACTTTTCCCCTTCTTCACTAGTATGCCTTCTTCAAGTGACTTATTATTGTCAGAAATCCATGCAGTCAAACAGCTTATCATCATGGAATTCTGAATTAAGTGTGAGTGTGACTTCAACAGCACACCACCTCTGTTTGAAAAATTGTTAGTATTCAAATATGGCAGATAACTGTGCAATCCCAATCTGTATGATTCAGGCGAATGCCTTGAATCAGGCCGTTTACCTCAGTAAAGTTCCGGTCAAAACCGGAACCGGTTTTTTTCTCAGTTCCGGCCGGAACTAACCGGCCGGAACTGAGTTCCGGTGCAGCCAAGTGGACACCAAAATTGGAATTGCAATTTCCAAAAAAAATCCTGATTCGCTCGCTATAACAAGAATAACATGTGAATTACTCATTCTACTGAAGTTGTTAATAACAACAGTGTCAAGGAGAGCCTAATATTCCATCTCAAACCATCATTTTGGTGAAGTTTGATTTTTTGTGGTGACGTACGTAACAGGACACGAAGGGGTGGATACCGAGTGCATGTGCACTTACAGCAGCTCTCCTTATGAACATTGTCTCAAATTACAATATTTGCATCAACGACAATCTTATGGGCTGAGACATGCGTACACAACTGCAAATTAAATGTGTGTCTCTATGGTTTAGCTGCACATGTGACCTATGTAACATGTTGCAAAACATGTTGACGGTGAACACAAGCCTCGACTCGACCACACCTGCAGGGATCAAGGTCAAACGTGGTATGTGAGTTTCCCATAAGGAGTACATGATCCTTATTGTTTTGGGGTCATGTCAAAGGTCATCTGAGGTCAACTGAGGTCAAAGTATGAAAACCATGTGAAGAGCATAAGTCCTGAACAGCTTGGTCCGATCAAGTTGACATTTGAGATCCCTATTGATATATATATATATATTTCATGGCTGCAATTTCTCGATTATTGAGAAAACAACTGGTCTACGAAAAATGGTAATGTACATCAAATGGTGAGACACGAATATTAGTGAATCGTGCATCCTCTTTCATATAATTGGCCTGCCATGCTCCATCTTCAGTTTATCTCTGCCCCCCACCCTCCATCCCCGTACCATATTCAACCCACAAACATGCTACAAATTGCCAAATCGAATATTCAGTCAATTGTGAAATTTACGAATAACATAGAATTCAGAATATTTCACGTGTCCCAAATTTTCGAATTTTCAGATGTCTAGATGCAATCTGGTGCAATGTAGCACAAATGAACACCCATCTCGTTTTGGAAATAATTTTGATTTTTCATCAAGTCCATGTGCAATTTGGTGCTGATTCTTCCGCCAAAAAGTGAAGATCGAGCAGGAAGTTCCATAAGGCGATTAAGTTGGGGAAGAATGTTGATGAACTACCCGGGGAGAGGTGCCATATATGAGGGAGTCCTGCTCCCCGTTGAAAATTTGTTCACCTTCAGGCCTGGGCCTCGAGGGCCTTAGGTGAAATTTGGTGCAATGTAGCATACCTCTAAGGGGAGAGCGATTTTGGAAATTTTAGCATTTTCAGATGGCATTAGATGCAAACTGGTGCAATGTAGCACACCTGAACACCCACCTCGTTTTGGAAAATAATTTGGAATTCCCATCAAGTCCATGTGCAATTTGGTGCTGATCTTTTCTGCCAAAAGTGCAGATCGAGCAGGAAGTTCCATTTGGCGATTAATTTGGGAGAGAATTTTGAAGAACTACCCGGGCATGCCGGGGAAAGGACCGAAAGGTACCGTATATGGGTGTGTCCTGATCCCCATTGGGACATTTCTTGGTCTGCTGGCCAGAGTTCCGATATTGTCGCGGCCCGTTCGATTTAACGTAAAAACAGGTGGCAACAATATTGGAACTTCGGCACAGTTGACTGGGGGACTCTAAAACACCCAGTAGTCTGCTGGGCTAAGTTTTAACCTTTATCGCCACCCGTTTGATTTGATGTAATCAAACGGCAGCGACAATGTTGAAATTCTGGCCAGGAGACGACAGTACAGGCTTTAATACCTTGCATAGTCCAACAAGGACGCCAAGAATGAAAAATATTAACCAAAGCATAGTGCCGTTATATGTGACTTATGAGTCAGTGACAGTTATCATAAGAAATACAAATAATGCGAGCACATGCTTTTTGATTTCTTGCCAGAGGCAAAGTGAGTCTATGCTATGGCGCGGGCGTGTGTATGAAGGCCTATGTGATGTGTGTGTGTGTGTGTCTAATTACGCCCCTTGTAAACACGATAATTGTTGAACGCGAAGATGTAGAGGGTTCATGCGTGGTATGTAGGCAGTGGCGCATCCCAGATTTTGTGAAAAGAGGGGGGTGGGGGGCGTTGCATGTTGACTGCGAGGAAGACCATCTAAGCGGAGCGCCACCATGGATTGGCGCGTAGCGTACAATAAAATGTTGGGTTTTTAAACCCCCAAGATAGCCGGAAACGGCACTTCCAGAATGTTTTAGGCGGCATGTAGGCCTACATAACCTTCACATATGGTTCTCATGCCTTTTCTTAAATCTAAAATAATTATTTTTTTATTGCAAGGCAGGTAGTCACTGGTTGGTACGTTTGGAAAAAATTGGCTTTTCAAACCATCCACTTCCAGGATGGCTTTTATAGGCTAAGCTACATGCAGCCAGCCCCAAAATATATCCGTCATATAATGAAAAAAATGAACGTCAGAAAGGATATCAGGTTGACTGCGAGGAAGACCATCTAAGCGGAGCGCCACAATGGGTTTGCACGAAGCGTACAAGAAAATGTGGGTTCCCAAGCCCCTCAGATAGCCGGAAACGGCACTTCCAGAGTGTTCTAATCCGCCCCTGCGAGTGTTTCAGACTGCCGTGTGCGTTGACTGTTTCGTATTTCCCGAATCGATCTACGATATTCCCCCAAGGGCTGTTTAGCTATAACGCACATTACTACAAAATGGCGTAGCAGGGCGAGCTTGCTGGCCTTGTTCTGTCTCTCGTCGTTCACTTCTCAAATACAGCTCTTACCAATGTTTTTTCTTCTCATTCAATTAGTGGTACCCTAGGCCCTTGTTGATAAGGAATAATCATTCAATGTAAGTCTTACATTAGGAATGTTTAAGTTTCATTTCGTTTTTGTTATGATTTACAAAAACTAAATGATGTAATTATATGTGTAATTAATGTAAGACTTACATTAATCATAGGCCTATATAAGTTTACTAAAGAGGTTCTTATTATTACATAATCTGTGTAATTTCGCTTTGTAAGAGTGAATTGTTTTCCGCATAATCAGATGCTGATGCGAACAGTTGTATAGGTCTCAATTTATGTCCCTGCTCTGAAATAGCATGGCACGAATAATTCGTTGTAATGTTCAGTCATTGAAGAAGAGGTGGAATCTGCAAGCTCCACTTTCTCCTCGTTCCATAGATTGACGCCCATGATCGTTGAAAAAGCCCTACAACGTCAAAACGATGAAATAATTAGGGGACAATGGTAGTCATGCACGGCACAGTATCCACATGCATCAGGGTTAAAGTCGTGGTAGGGTAATATCGATGCGTCCTATGTACTCCCACTTTTCTTATACGAGTATCGCACCGTGGAAGCGTCCGATTTTCCTTGGTGACGGTTTGAGAATGATAGACTGTGCAGTAACACGGTGTGTATCTCTGTTCAACCAAGCACACCTTCCTCCGACTGGTAAGACAGTACGCCTACTCACTCAAAAGTCATTAAG
>JAODTT010441975.1:0-12427 GCA_025400115.1 Pentamera pediparva
CGAACGAGCGGCGACAATGTTGGAACTCTGGTCAGCAGACGACTTGGGCTTTAATTTGAACCCTAATAGGCCTATATGTATACATCCATTCACAATGATCGGGATGGAAATTCTTCCTGAACACTATCTTGTCGCACCTTTAAATGCGCCCATTCTCTTAACATGTTTAGCGAATAAAGATTGTATATTCTGCACTCGAACATAACACATTGAGGAATTCGACAGAGTCCTAAAAGTTAGGTCAAAGCGATGTTAAACATGTTAACGTGTTTTGTCAGTGCCAGAGTCAGCCGATCAGCTTCTCCCTGTGTTCTTCAGCAAGGCGCTTCATATACATGCTCCTCTCTACTCAGATGCTAATTGGGGACCTGCTTGGAACTCGAGTACAACCAGCGATGTATTAACTGCTGCCATTTCTCTCTCCTGGATTGCCGGAGTGCGTACCGGTTTCATATGAGCAGGGTAATATCTGTGAAGCGCTTTGAGACCGCTGTAAGCGGTAAAAAGCGTTATGAAAGCACTGCATATTATAAGAAGTTATTATCAGGCTAGCTACATATTTTCCATATACTAGTTTCATTTGCTTCAACTCATCTCATTGGACAATTGTTGTCACATGGTATTGTAACTGCCATCGTTTCGGGATCGGAGGCTGTTCCGTTACGATAATGACCTTGTTCCGAACAAGTGGGAATGACATATGTCTATATAGAGGCATCAGGAAGGAGGTGTATTGCTGATTGCAGAGTCATATATATTTCTACACTCATTCAAGCGATTGAAATTTATCACAATTTGATATACATTTATGTATTGCTATATATCCGCATTTTTAAAGGATTTCCTATTTCTTTCTCAAAAGGAAGTAATTTATCTGAAATTCCTGAAACCATACCATACACGATAGCCTACTCAAATACGGTAATCGGCTATAGCCTATATGTATGTTGTTACAATGCTTAGTTATATTTTTTATGCATTGTTTTATTCGGTAATATTGTTTGGAAGCAAAGCGGAAGAATTCCTCTTCCGGGCTACTGTCACTGAAACCAATTCAGTGCTGATTATGCTTCACCAGGATGAAAAGTTCGTATCTCGTATAATCAAATAATTCCTATTCCGTTATCAAAATGAGATAATAATGGTAATAATAATGATGATAGTAAATTTTGATGATACTTATAATATATACGGAATTAACGATTAGCCTACCTTATGAAGCGCCTCGAGAGCGTTATGAGAGGCCTACACTGGGAGGGGGAACACCAACACCATGTGCCCTACCACACAGAATAGTGGGTATACCCATCATGCTTGATTTCATCATTTTATCATGGAGATCGGTATTAGCTCAGTCGGTAGAGCTCTGGACTGTTCATCGGAAGTTTGTGAGTTCGAGTCCCGTAGAAGACCGATCAGCTTCATCTCCATGACCATCTCTACCCAGGTGGTAATTGGGGACATGTGAAGAACTCGAGTACAACTGGCGCTGTATTAGCTGTTGCCATTTCTTTCCGGGATTGTCGGAGTGCGCAACGGTTCCATACGAGCAGGGTAATGTAATATCCGTGAAGCGCTTTAATTGAGACCGCTGTTAGCGGTGGAAAGCGCTATATAAGCACTTTATATTATAATACGGTTTCGTTAGGCTGCATGTATATACCACCTAGTTTTATATGCTACATCTCATCTCATTTGATGAATTGTTGCTACATGATATTGTTACTGCCATAGTTTCGCGACCCGAGGCTGTTTCGTAATAATAATGACCTAGTTCCGACCAATTTGCTCGTAGCCAGAAAATGACATCAGTGTCTGGAAGGATCAGGAAGGAGGTGGATTGCTGGCCATTGAGTAATTTACTTGTGAAAAGAAGGATATACATAAATCCAGTCAAGTTCATTATCACTCAAAACACCCTCAAAAAGAGTGATCACTATATAGGCGCTCCTGAAAGAGTCAATTTTCCGGCACTACATCGGAGTGAAAATTCACTCCATGGGAGCGAAATTTCACTCTTTCACAGTGAAACGTTCACTTTCATGGAGTGATTTTTCCCACTTCACTATTCCGGAGGAGTGAATGGTTCACTCTCTCGTTCCCAGGGTGTGTGTCAAACCCGCATACGCTTCACGTACGGTGTACGCTAGGTTAAAGCCCCCAGTTGTCTGCAAAGTTCCAACACAGTCGCAACTCGTTTGGTTGCGTCAAATCAAACGGGTGGCGACAATGTTGGAACGTTGACCAGCATACCTCTGGGGTCCTTAAAGTCACCGAATCGTCTACTGGCTAAAGTTCGAACATGGTCGCCGCCCGTTTGATTTCGTCAAATCAAACGGGGGCCGACAATGTTTGAGTTTTGGATTGCACTCCCAACAGACGTCTAGGGGGATTTAATCTGTTGATCTATATCTACACGATTCTCGAGCGAGTGAGACTTATGTTTATTGCCGGGATTAATACGTTATTCTGTAGCACCTGTGGGATATTTCAGACAGACTCGTTTCAGCTCGCGTTATTTGACAGGTTTATTTTTTATTTATTTTTTTTGTGTTCAGGTAATAACGACATAGGTACCTATGCGGATGCGGTATCAATTTGACAATTGCGATTTTGCGAAGGATGATACCTTGTAGCATGTGAAAGACGTTATGATGAGATACAAAGGCCATAACTCTGTACCGGCGCATGTTTTAAAGACGTCGAACAGTTCTATGATGACGAACCGATTCATGCATATAGCTCTGCGATGATACGGAATCGATACTGCATTGGAATACGCGTGACTTTTCCTACTGTGTGCTCGTTCTACTTTAGTTTGTTAATTTTGAGCTCACCTCAGCGATATGGCTGGGTGAGTCATTGTTCATGTATATCTATTTATCTGTCCGTCCGTCTGCCGACCAACCAACCAACCAACCATAATTTATCCGAATTGCTACTCCTCCTACACCTTTTTATGGATCATGATGAAACTTGGTCACAATGATGACCAAGTGAAGGGTCATCTAGGGTGTTAACAAATTACAGAAAAGGTTCAAGGTCATCCAATGGTCAATTTGGGTTAATTTGTGGAAATATGCCAAATGCTTCGCCTCCTAGAGTTCGAATCCGATGATCATGAAAGTTGGTCATTATTATCAGGTAGCAAAGCTTCATTCCGGGTGTTCAGAGATCTATGGTCAAAGGTCGTCTAGGGGTCAATTTGGCAAAAATTGTCATTTTGAGGTGCTATTAGGAAAAAAATTCTTTCACAGATTGAATTCAGTTGTAATTGTGACAGTAATGGAAGTTGGTCAGTATTATCATTGACCAATAGTACATATGGCGTGTTTCAGGAATTTAGGGTCAAAGGTTATCTATGGGTCAATTTCGGCCATTTTGTTCGAACGGTTTAGCGGCTTCTCCAGATTGGATGATCATACAACTGGTCAGTATGAACATTTGACCAATTGTAGATCAGGGATGTTCATCTAGTGGTCATTTTAAATTTCACACGGATATATCACACCGAACAGCTGCGAATACTGGTGAGCTACCGGTATACTGTGTCACTGGCACTCTTGCTTGAAGCTATGGGACCTTTCTCAGTCTTTTATTGCAATCCAAATGCAAGTTGTTTGGATATTTCCTTGTTCGTGTTGTACGCAAATCTGAATTCCATGGTGTTTTACTGCATGAATGGATTTTTTTATGAGATACTTGCCAGACAAAGGATCGAACCTATATGAGGCCCGACAAGGGTGCAGACCTGGATACTACACCATTGTTAACCGCGAATCATTCACCGAAAATATACACAGAAGGAGGCAATGTCCATATGGTGGCACCTCACTGTGAAGGTGAGGGTGCTAACACGCAGGCAGCAATTTTAAAATTGCCTACCCCTCGTTTTCCCCTGTTCCCAGTCTCTTCCCAGATATAGCACAGAAGCGTTGGGCCAACATTGGCAAAATATGTTGGCCCAAACGTTGGGCCAACAGTTGGGTGCTCGTAGGCTGGTGGTTGGTCCAACATCAGTGCAACGTTATATTTATGTGTTGGCCCAATCACCAGCCAACGGTTGGGCTGCACCACGTTTGTCCAACGCTGGGCCAACGGATACCAGCCAGCACCAGCCAGCAGTTGGCTTCTTGGCGTTGCCCCGACGTTGGCACAATGTTTTTTCTGCCAACATAACGCTTTGCCTCCGTTTGCCAACCATTGCCAAAGTTGTGCCAACGCTGGGCCACTAATACGTGCTGTCTGGGTTATGCTGAGCGCCCAGTGAGAAAACAACAGGTACCATTTTTCGGTATAACCGACCGGGATTCGAACCCCGGCTTCCCGGGTGGAACGCTGACGCCTTTCACAACTTCGCCAACCACTCGGTATGGAATGTTATCCTTAGACATGGTACCGGCAGATATGCAGTTCTCCCATCCCGTATGGACCTACAGTATTGCAACTATATATGAAATCAACAAGCGAGATGCATGAATTCATCAACGAGATTATCCCCATCTAATATATGTTTATAGATAAGCTGTATGGCCTTGTTGAGGTAAACACATATAATATTCAGCAGCCGTTCCCGTTTTTCAAGCACGTGCGTCGACAGTGCTGATAAAGCTGCCTCTTCGCACATCGAATTCCATGCCTCTTCCGTGAAGAGATCCCCATCGGGCACTCCCGGAGATAGGATAAGCGGGGCCACGGAGTCTGGCATCTTGCCATCCTTCAAGTCTGCTTTCACTTCCTCGATTTCCGTAGACGATAAACAATTGAAGAATGTGTCGACCTCTCCATTTATGCAGGCTCTGATCTTCTTTCCCATCCCTATCTGTGCCTTGATTTTGGCAATGGATCGCACGCGTTCGGCGTCTCTCTCTTGTAAGGTGTCGGAGATGCGCTGAAGGAGCTTAGCCTTGCAATTCTCGACACACTGTAAGCACCTCGCTCGATCGAACCTACCGAGCGCTCGAGCGATCGGGAGCGCGAAGAGCAGCTCGATCTCCCCCGCGGGTAGCCTACCGCTCTGCAGTATTTGTCGCAAGGTTTTGTCCGGAAGGTCGTTCACTCGCATTACCAGGTATACGTAGATCAGATTCTCGATGTCCGACTCCGGCATGGTCATCATACTCTCCTGCTGTTCGCGGAGATCCTTCTTGCGCTGGTAGGTCGATTCGATGTCCACCCCACAATTATCGATGCACTTCACGATACAATCAACGAGATCATTGTCATCTAGAATCGAGATGTCGACACCTCTGCTCTCGATTGCTTCTCGCAGCGATTTCTCGATCCTTCGCATGATAGACGATGACCGATTGCGTTCAGTGAGGATGTAGAGCAATTCCCCTTCCTCCGCGCAAGGTAATAGCGACGTAATCGTTTCGATAGCCAAAGTATTGACGATATCCAGCGTCTGGTCCTTGAGCTTCTGGATTTGCAAGACCTTGTCGATCTTTCTGGTGAGGTCGTTTGTGAAGGTTGCACCCTCGTTGAAGCTCACCACTTCTCCTATGGCGGTGAGGAGGTGGCAGCGTTGCTTCTCTTTGGTCAGTGGATATACTGTTGCGGGATTGTTTTCTATTGCTATCGCGCGTCCGGAGAGGTTCTTGACCAAGCTACTAAGCCTATCGACCTCATCGACCATCTCCGACAGAGAGTAAGTCTGGATGATCTGATTTGCCCGGGTGAACACCAGTAAGGTATGCTGATAAAGGTTTCTACCGAAGTATTCCTGTCGAAGAAAAATACAAAAAATAGTGTCTTGCATAGGATATGGGGGATTATCGCAGAGATTTGGATTGAGAGCATCTTCACTTCACGAGCATAGGGCAACAATACAGAATACATGCTGGTAAGTCGATGATTCCTAAGGGAATCTCCGGGGTTGAATCCTGGCTCGGTCACATACCACTTGAGATCGATCTGAAAGATCGTCCCCTAATTCAACACCTTTGAGATGCCTGAAGTAGATTAGATTAGTGTTCATTAGATTGATTATATTATATGAGATTAGATTGGTCAGATTATATCAGATTGAATTGGTTAGAACATATTAGATTGGTGTTCATGTTGATTAGATTTAGGAAATTAATCCATTTAGGATGATAATCAATCTAACAGATTTATTTTAAGGTATATCGAAGGATTAGCACCTCCCTAACGGAATTCCACTTCTCATTATTTACGAGAGTATGCAATAGAGACAGCCAATCACAGCTGGCGCATTAGAACATGTAGAAGGAGAGGCACTCACCACTATTAGGTCAATAGTTTCACATTCCTCAGCGGTGAACTTCACGTCACATCGGCACACCAAGAGGAACACGTGTATCCCGGTCGGGAAGGTGAGCAAGACGTTCGCTATATTATGGAGGATGCTCTGATTATCTATTCCGTCCGTGTCGAACAGGCCAGGGGTGTCCAGAATGTTGATAGTTTTCTCTCCGCTGTGGCACTGTTCCAACTGCGCCACCTTGGTCCCGGCATTCAGGGAAGGGACCTCTTTGAACCGACCGTCGACCCCGAGTACCATGTTTCCAGTGGCGCTCTTTCCGCTGCCCGTCTTCCCGAGCAAGACCATGTGAACGTCTTCCGGGATGTTCTTGAAGGTGTCCAATGACCTCGTGCTGGGTTTGTCATCTGAATACTTCATCCTCGAGAGTGCCACGGTCTCTTGATCCTGTGATGAAGGAAAGTGTTTTTTTTTAGGATGGTAATAAATCTAATGGATTTAGTTTTGAATATATCAGAGGTGTTGCATCAGGGAACGATCTATTCCTCACATAGGCACACAAGGAGGAAAACGCGTGTATCCCGGTCGGGAAGGTGATGCAGCTGGTGAGCAAAATGCTCGCTGTACTGTGGGGTATGCTCATGCTCTCATTATCCACGCCGTCCGCAAGCAAGTGAATTCACAAGAGGAGAATTATACAATGCGGTGAAACATGTATACATGTACAAACCTTGAATGTGTATATATACCAACAATAAACAGACAATCGACTTTAAATCTGATGGCACAATGGGAACGGAAGGAGTGTTGAACTGTGAAAAGGTTGAAAAGGTATAAGGCAAACCTATCTCATGACGAACGGAATATTGAATTTGACACTGAAAGGTGTTTTTCAAAAAAGTGTGTGAAGCATGAGACGAATAAAAGTTGGGCACTAAGCCTACTATCGCCTAAATTCAGGATTGTGCAAGCGAATCGCAGAACATATGAATGAGTTCTTGTGTCGTTCGGTATAAGACGTTAATATGCCGATTCTTTCGATTATTGCGACTAAATAAGGTGTCATGCAATGGGTGATGATAGTGATTTTTACGGATCGTCCCTAATTCTTGATGAGAGACAAAGTTGCGTTTTAAATAAATATGTATACATCGTGACGTAAATATATACGAAGACTTCTGGTAATCGGACGATTCCTGGAACGACTATAAGACTGAACCACAATTATGAATAATGACATGTCGTGATTGTTTATAACGCAACCTATTGATAAGCAAATCTCAATTTATTAAGGGAATAATTGCTTTCGTTTCCAAAAAAGTGGTGTCACGGTTAAAAAATAGGTACCGGTACGTGGTATAACGAACGTAATACTCATGATTATGATTATAATAAGTGCTACGTTAATTCGCTACCACGTTGCTATTATTTTGGTAGGCCCCATCATAAAAAACAATAGGCGAGTTCACAGTTGCATGTGGGCATGCTCACAACCGAACAGGCTTCCGGTACAGGCAAAATTTCCCCAACATCGCTATCATCACTGCCCATGTTCAGCTCATCTCAGTTCTCATTAGGGGAGATTCGAAAGCTCTTTCTGCACACTGTATGTGAACTGCATGCAGTGTGTATCTACGTGAGACAACCAGTGTACACGGGAGACCTTTGACACGAAATAATTTGCAAATGTAGGCCGATCTCCTCCTACATATGAAGTTGGATTATCATTATACAATAGGTCAGTGCCATCACACACAAAATTTTCTACATAGTTATGTAAAATAGGAACTCCATAACGTTTAGGTAAAATTAACATATGATTTATCCAAGGCTTCTATTATTATTAATTTTTAATTTCCCTTCGTCTCAGTAATATTTACTTGGTAAAAAATACGAGAACGAGGTAAAATTTACATATAATTAACGCGAGACTTACTTTACAGATGTAAAATTTCACTTAAAATTCATGGAGCTCTTATTTTACATAGTTATGTAAACATTTCTAACAGTGAATTGTTGCCAGTATTTTCTGCTGTAACTTTACTAACAATTGTTTACAGTGAAGAGTGCCAATGGCACAGTAGCTCACCTGTATTTGCAGCAGTTCAGTGGGAAACATTTGTGTAGAATTGCAATTTGCAAAATCATTGAAATGACCACTAGATGATCACCCATGTATGTATAATTGGTCAAATGTTAATACTGACCAATTTTATGATCATCCGATCTATCGTGTGGAGTACGAGGCAACGAGCTGCTTGACCGTTTGAACAAAATGCCAAAATTTACTCCTAGATGACCTCTGACCTCGAATGTCTGACCACCTCCTATGTACCATTAGTCAATCATAATACTAACCAACTTTCATGATCATCCAATCTGTAGAAGTAGAAGCCGCATGACCGTTCAAACAAAATGGCTGAAATTGACCTCTAAATGACCTTTGACCTCAAATTCCTGAGATGCCATATATGTAACATTGGCCAATGATGATACTGATCAACTTTCATGATCATCTACTCCATTGGAGTAGAAGTCCTGCAATTGACCATTCAAACAGAAAGGCCAAATTTGACCCCTAGATGACCTTTGACCTCGAATTCCTGACCACCCCATATGTACAATTGGTCGATGATAATACTGACCAACTTTTATGATCATCCAATCTATTCTGTAGCTGCCATGACCATCCCAACAAAATGGCTGAAATTGACCCATAGATGAACTTTGACCTAAAATTCCTGAACACCCCATTGGTCAATGATAATATTGACCAACTTTCATGAACATTGAATTCAATCTGTGGGAGAAGAAGCATTTTTCTGATATGGCCCACGAAACGACCATATTGGCCAAAATGACCCATGGATAACTATCATGACTTTGACCTTGAATCCCTGAAGACCCTGTATCATTGGTGCGGTCTGATATTAATGACCAACTTTCATGATCATCGGATTTGAACTCTAGGAGGAGAAGCATTTGGCATATTTTCTCAAAATTGACCAAATTGACCAATAGATGACCTTGGACCTTAAATTTGTCAACTCCCTGGATGTCAGTTCACTTGGTCACCATGTTCCATCACGATCCATCAAAGGGTGTAGGAGGAGAAGCAATTTGAATCAATTGTGGACAGAGTATAAGTAGATAAATAGACACATGCCTGATCTCAATACCTCATCCAGCCATATGGCTGAGATGAGCTAATAAAATCTAACTGTACAAGGGTGCAGCCACTTGTTGAAAGTTGGGGGGCCGAATGGTCCACTTGTTGACATTTAGGGGTCCAAAGTCCAAACCATGCTAAACAGTCAGTATGGCCCTATGGGGACCTCCAAAATTTGTTTGGGTTCACCCAAAAGTTGGAGGGTCATGCCCCAGCACATATCACCCTGAAATGGTCTGTCACTCTGTCAGTGCTGATCTTTTCAGGACACTAAGTGTTGGTACATTGGCTATGTTGTTGATATTGACCTTGTTTCCATTCCTGCCCCACCCCCCACCTGTAATTGCTACTGACATGGCAGGGTGATGGGCAGTCTGACGGATAGAGCCAGGGAGCGTGGAGATGACCAGGAAAGATACCATTTAGGAATGAAAAAGTTGGTCTCAAGAATTTCACATAACGTCACCCCAGGAAATGTGTGTATTCAACGTCCCTAGTTGGGGGTCTGAACCCCCATAAATCCCCCCACCCCTCTCCCATAGTGGCTGCGCACCATGTCATTAACAGTCCATGCATGCCATGTCATTGCATTCAAACAATTATTGAAACAATTAGCAAATCACAAATACCCTGGTACTGGTACCCGTACCATACTCATTTATATGGTTGAAGGGGAGGGGGAATCTGGGAGAATTCTGCCACCCCAGCCTCCCAGTGGCTGCACCCTGTCATTAGCAGTCCATGCCATATATGTCACTGCATTGAAAACAATCAGCAAATCACAAACACTCTGGTACCATATTCATATATATGGTTGAAGAAGAGGGGGATTATGGGAGAATTCTGCCACCTTCAGCCTCCCACAAGTTGAGAGCAGGGAAATGTCACCTACATTTCCCTGTTGAGAGTTAGAGATGTTGGCACACTTGGCCCCCATTCACTTTGAATAGGATCCAGATTCAGGTTGCAATTCAAAAATTCATCCACATACTTAATTCTCAAATGGTATAAATACTAAAAGTACAGAAGAAAAAACAATAGCCTTGGGCAACTTAGCTGACCAAAACAATTTGCAGCATGGGATGGGTACCTGAGGCTGAGGCTTTTTTTAAATGATGAATCAATTATTACAAAGCAGTAGCCTGTACTCTGTAGCCTATGTAGGCAACAAAATAATGCAGTCCACTCCTACTCCTCACTGCACTAGCCTGTTGTGCCAGTGCCATATGCGCCAGTGTACTGCTGCCATAGGAAGGCGCTAGGCACATTGCACGCAATCCGCTGCCACTAGCACCACACCATTTACGGATTTTAACAAGTCAAAAGAAACATCTGCGAACCACTAATGCCTCGGAAGTTTCCTGTAAAAGCTGTAGGCAGTAATAACGAAATATACCTGCCTTGCACCATTCCATTTGAAGACGGAATTTTCTTTTCGCCGGCTTATCAACCGCACCCTACATTAGCAGTGAATTTTACATTAGCGCTGCATCCTCATTACGGCGATAACAACAACCACTAGGCCGGCGCAGCTGCACACTCTTCATGCGACTTCAACACAATGCATACCATTACCATTCAACTGCGGCAGATGTCCACTAGCGGCGTCGAATAAATACGTGAAATCGTCGAAATATCAGACTGAATCGAGCCCAGATATTCGATAATCGGCTCTAAACTACGTCCCACAGTACTCCAAAAACATGCCTCACCATAACTGTAAGAATTATACCTCGCTCTGGTCGAATCGTCTGCTCCAGTTCAGTTACCAGGGTGCTACCAGGGGTTCACCATGTCCTTCAATTCTCAACATAAATAATAAGCTTCACATGCGCGCACACACAGTCACACACTGTGCTGTACAGCGCACACACAACCTACGATAGCACTCATCATCCCAGTCAAATATTGCTGAATTAGAGGGCGCTCTACTAAACTCCACAACCAACTGACAAAGAATGGTGTTGGATCTTTTGTTGAGGGACGGTGGATGCCGTTATTGGGCTGGCGTATTCAAGTCTATGGGCTGGCCGATGAAGACTGTTGAAGGAAAGCCAATCAGCGACAAAGAGTGGTGGTAAAGCTCATTAGCGAATGGCGCATGGATTCCATTAACACCATAGAAAATTGGTATAGCCCGGCAGGTGTGCGCCAAATGGACAATGTGCGGACAAAGAGATGGCACGCGAGCAATGATTGGTGATGGTGACAACCGACCTTTGTCACGGATCGGGTTCAGATGCAAATGGGCTCGCTATAGGTGGTGTCGCTGTGGCATACTCGGATCGAGGGAGTGGGTGGGGGAAGGAATGATGTGAGGGAACTCGAATTCCCACTATCCAGTGATGTACCCACTACCCAGGGGGCGTTCGGTGTCAAGATTTCCACGACGGGGGTGCAAATTCCCCAACCGGACTGGTTTAGGTTACCTGACAAAGGTGGATCAGTGTTACTCCCCGAAGTGCACCTCACACAACCCCGACACCAAAACCTACATTCTACATTCGTTTTTGATTCCTTGTCGGAGGCAAAGGGAACCTACGCAGTCACGCAATTGTGTGTGTATCCGTATGTGTGTATATGTGTATGCGTGCGTGTGTGTGTGTGTCCCGTGTCCGTGCACGATATGTGTGTAGGCTATGTGACACTCCTGTCAGCGCGATATCTGAGCAACGCAAGCATCATAAACAAGATCAAATTGGGGACGTTGTTGTTGGTGTCAGGTCAACTGGTCAAGGCCATTCATGGTCAGGGAGGGCAAAACATAGAAAGCTTGTCAGCGCGATCTCTGATATGATAAACGCAAACATATATCAAGTTCAAATTGGGTATAGTACTATAGGGCCTATAGGTTGCAGATATGATATGGAGAGGAGAATCCCCGTTGTTTTTGTTGTCAGTTCAACGTCATCCAAAGTCATGAATGACTCAAGGAAGCTTGTCAGCACGATATCTGAGAAATGCAAGCATGTAACGATTTCAAATTAAGTATGTATAGGTTGCAAATATGGAGAGAACGAACCTTGTTGTTG